>JASDQU010026916.1:8635-20359 GCA_032191745.1 Picea mariana
GGAGATCCTTAAGCCGGACCTGGTTGCTCCGGGCGTCAACATATTGGCGGCGTGGACAGGGCACACCTCGCCCACACGCTTGATTTCCGATAAGAGAAGAGTGGATTTCAATATAATCTCCGGGACTTCGATGTCTTGCCCTCATGTGGCCGGCATCGCGGCGCTTATACGCTCTGCTCATCCGGCGTGGACACCTGCTGCAATAAAATCGGCTCTCATGACGTCTTCCGCGCTGCTCGACAATCGCAAAAGCCCTATAAGCGACTCCATCACTGCTTTACCCGCAGATGCCCTTGCAATGGGCGCGGGTCATGTGAATCCCAATGCTGCCTTGGATCCCGGTCTTGTCTATGATCTTGGAATCAACGACTACGTCAGCTTTCTTTGTAGCCTAAATTACACCGCAAAGCACATCCAGATTCTGACAAAGAATGCAACATCCTGCCCCAAATTACGCTCCAGGCCTGGAGATCTGAACTACCCATCATTCTCCGTGGTGTTTAAGCCGCGCAGTTTGGTTCGTGTTACGAGGAGAACCGTGACAAACGTTGGAGGAGCTCCCAGCGTATATGAAATGGCAGTTGAGAGCCCTGAAAACGTAAATATAATCGTGGAGCCGAGGACGCTCGCCTTCACAAAACAAAATGAAAAGGCGACTTANATTCTCCGTGGTGTTTAAGCCGCGCAGTTTGGTTCGTGTTACTAGGAGAACCGTGACAAACGTTGGAGGAGCTCCCAGCGTATATGAAATGGCAGTTGAGAGCCCTGAAAACGTAAATATAATCGTGGAGCCGAGGACGCTCGCCTTCACAAAACAAAATGAAAAGGCGACTTATACGGTGAGATTTGAAAGCAGAATAGCATCTGATAACAAATCTAAAAGACACCGAGGCTTCGGTCAAATTTTGTGGAAATGCGTGAAGGGTGGAACGCAGGTTGTTCGCAGTCCGGTGGCCATAGCCTGGAAAAATAAATAATGAAGCATCTGATACCATTGTGGAGTACTAGTCTAGTCGTTCGAATAGGATACCTAGTTTGAATTGTAATCGTTTAAATAAAAGTAGAAGCCAGCCATCGTTGAGGATGGGACGCACTTTGCTTTGTTTAAGACCGCACAAGTACACCAGTCCCTTCTTTGTCTCTTCCAAGTTCTGGGGTTACTTAACTCCATTATTGTGTGAATGCTTGGAATTTGACACTTCTACCTCACTCCATTATTGTGTGCAAAATTTATCATTTCCTGTTGTCGGTAATAGATAAGTAAGTTTTTTTTAAACTTTTATACACAATTATGATAGATAAATGATAAATTTTAGATGTCCATTATGTAGCTTACTTTTGAGAGGATCAAAAGAGAGTTCAACTTGTGATTTCCCTAACTTTAAAATAAAATAAAAGATTTCTAAATCATGATTATCTTAAACACTTTAATTAATAAAATTTAATAAAAATAAATTAAAAAAATAAAATTGTCAGATAATTAAACCTAATATATTAATCAAAATTTAATTCAAAAAAATTATTATATAAATATTAAATTTAATTTTCACAATATCAATTTAATTTTATTTCATAATCAGATTTTATAAATAATTGTAATTTAACCAGTAAAAATATTTAAGATGAAAACTTTTAAATCTATTTATTCTCTTTTAAAAAAATATTTAACAAATTTATTAATTAAAGAAAAAACATTCACATATCATATTTTTAAAGACTTATAATACTTTTTTTTTTTAAGTAAAAAAAGAGGATCCTGTTATATTAGAGTTGCATGTTTACAGAGTCTTGTTGAAATGCGAGCTGTCCCGCCTACAAAAAGGAAACCGAGACAGCTGGCCTTACGATGCCACTTGTTTTCAAACAAACAAAAAATTACCAGGCTGCCATTCTGCTCGGAGGAAACCAGGATGCATGGCCACATTAGATTCAGTCCATTCTTTAACATCCTACAGATAGCATTGCTATGATCTAAGTGAACTAAAGTTCTGGTTTGAAACAAAAGAAAATTGCTAACTATGAACATTCACAGGACCTTTTAACTAGTAGTCTCGTCAACTTCACCCTTCTTTCGCCATCCGGCTGAAATTGCGTAGGCTTGCGTGCAAATAGGGCACTGTCGGCGTGGGGATGTTATGGAGTGAGCTGCGAACATCATGTCGAGGCGATGGCTGATTTGAATGGCCTTGAAGATTTGGTCGTCCACCATGCTTCGCGTTTCAAAAAGTAGTTCTAGGTAGCCTGGGTCGATGAGTGGAGGTTGGTCCTGCCATTCCTTCTAAACAAAGGAGAGGAGAGTTGGCCTCTATGCATGAGTCTCCTCCATACCTGCATTTTCTCTTCTACCTTGGCGTGTTGGCTGCCTTTCCTGCTGTGTTGCTTCCTCTGGAGGTGCTTCGCTTGTTGGGTTAGCTTTCTCGTCTACATTGTCCGACAATTCTTCCTTAACATAGCAATTGTGAAATCCTCTACCGGTTCATCTTCCCTGCGGTTGTGTGAGATTCCTAGAGCTGGAAGCTTGGTCTCCTTCCCGAAATCAGTGGGGGGATTCCAATTGTCCGGGACAGTGAAAAGGAGATGTTCTGGATAATCCTGGATGGGTTCATCCGGAACAGTCTCCTCCACGTACGCCATGGGAGGCATTCCAGGTCTCCCATGCTTCCTGGTTCTCCGACCGGATGCTAGAGCCAACGCTTTTTCAAATTTCTTCTGTCGCTTCCTATAGGAGTCATAAGCATACCACGTCGCGCCTCTGTGAGGCCATCCTCATGCTCATGGCATGTGGAGGAGCCGAGCTATGGCCGAAATACCGACTGGAAGGTTATCCCTGCTCCAGCACTCCGAACGCCAAATTTGCAAATGCATCGCATAACCGTCCAGGGAACTGATAAGGGTGAGAGTGACTGTGACAGTTGTGGCCATTAAGGCTAAGTTCTTAATGCTCTGGTGTGCCGTCCTCTTCGCTCTCTTGAGAGGCCTCGTCCACTGGTTATGGCTGCATGGGCTTCCTTCCATCTTTAATGGTGAGGAGATGGGAGCCAGTGGCCATTATTTATGGTGCTGCCCGACTTGTTTCCACTTGTCCTGCCTATTCGACGTGGCACCCCATGCGAGGGTTGGAGATCCCTGTTGGCTAAAGCTTGGCACCGATCTGAGATATCTAAGTTATCAGAGGTGTGGGCTTCGCAGTAGAAGTGTTATGTCTCCTTTGTTACTCCTTCATTTGCCAGGCAGTCCGCTACCCTGTTTGCGTCTCTTTTCACGTGGGAGGGTATGATGCTGAGGTTGGTTCTAAGGAGGTTTCCGAAATCCTCTAGCAACCCTGACAGTCGCCAGCTGGGTGATATTTTCAATGGATTTTCACCATGGAGGATCTTGGTGATTAGCTGAATGACGATTTGTGAGTCCCCCTCCGAGATGAGCTTGTGACAATATCTTTCAATTGTTGCTTGGAGACCTCACAATAGGCCTGTTAGCTCTGCCGCATTATTTGTTGTTTCCCCCAAGTACCCTGCTACTAGACAGATGATCTCTCCATTGGAGTTTCTGAGTGTGGCTCCATATCCCGCTGGTCCGAGGTTTCCTTTGGAAGCCCCATCGAAGTTGATCTTTATGAAATCTGTTGGAGGAGGGGTCCAGATGGTTGGGCTGCCGTGCTGACATTTGGGTGTCTTCATCGTCATTTGATTGATCATGTTGGGCTGCCAGCTTTGGAGTATGCATTGCTCTTCTGGATTGCAGTTTGAGTCCTCTAGTTTCCAGGATTTTCTTCTAACTGTTTCCTTGACCAGTGAAACTATTTTTTCCCAAGTTGTGTCTGGTGTGGAGGCTTTGGAGTGAAATATTCTTTTATTTCGTTCTTTCCATATTTGCCAAAGAATGAATCCTGGGAGGAGTTGCTAGATGTGAGTCAATAGGGGATTGTTGTAGGTGATCGAGTCCTAGTTTTCAATCATATCACTGATACTACTCCTGTTTTGATTGGATCGATGCATTATTTGAGCTCCTTGGTCCCAAATCCTCTCACTGATGGGACATCTGTTGAATAGATGTTCTTTGGTTTCCTCTTGCTAGTGGCATAAGACGCATATTGAGGGACCAATGAAGCCTCTTTTCCTGAGGTTGTACTAGGTTAGGACTCTATTGTGTGCAACGAGCTAGAGGAAGGTGGATACCTTGGGCCAGAGTGCAGGGTTCCAAACCTTGTTCCATAGGTTTTTCTTATTCTGATTTTGGTAGCTTCCTTGTAGATAGTAGGCTTCCTTGACTGAGAAATTGCCAGTTGTGGAGTGCCCCCATCTAAGGATATCCGAGCCTTCTCTGTTGGGGATTTTTCGGTGGCTAGCATAGTGTTGCCAGGCTTGCAGGTTTAAGTTCTCTATGATGCCTAGATCCTGATGAGAGGTTTTCCAATGACGCCATCGCATTCCCTGTTCCTGGGGTTTCCAAAAGTCTTTCACCCTTAGAAAAGTGTCCTGGTTTAGAGCCTGTCTTAGGAGGTTTAGCTCTTCTAGGTCGCTTAGGGGTTTGAGTTGTTGCCAAGAGTCCTGCCAGAACATAATGCTTTCTCCATTTCGGACTTCCCAAAAAGCATGGTTTTGTACCCGGTCTCTGTTTTGCCAAGCTGTGTTCCAAATATTAGAGCCTTGTATTCTGGCATTGTGTCTAATGAGTTGGTTTTCTAGTGTGAGGGGGGCGTACTTCTGCTTCCATATTTGTGCCCATAAAGTTGTTGGCGTTTTTAGCCATCTCCACCATATTTTGGCTCCCATTACTTGGTTGAGTTTCCATGGATCTCAGAGTCCCAACCTTCCTATGTTTTTTGGTGTGCAGATCTTGTCCCAACCTACTAGTGCCCATTTCTTGTTAGGTTGATGCCCGTGCCAGAGGAAATTTTGCTGGAGATTCCTGAAGGCTTTGATGACCTGCTTAGGGGCTGCTAGTGCAATAAAAAGGTAGGTAGGGTTTGAAGGACCGACTTGAGCAGGACCAACCTCGCTGCGATGTTGAGCGGTCTAAAAGTCCAGTTGCCCAGTCTGTTGGAGATGGATAGAAGAAGGTTGTCCTAGGAGATGGATCTTGCGGTTGCTCCCGTTAGAGGTATGCCAAGGTAGTTGGATGGAAGGGAGCTCTTGGGTATTCCCAGGAGTCTGGAGATATAAAATTGGACTGCTGCCGGAGTGTTGAAGAAGTAGAGTTTGGATTTGTCTAGGTTAAGAGTCATTCATGATGCCTCTGTGAAATCTGAGAGGATGGAGTTAAGCTTGCTGGCCTCTCTGGCTGTTGGGGAGTTCATGAGTAGGGTGTCATCAACAAATTGACTATGTGAGGGTGTTGGTTGGATATTGTGCAGAGATAGGCCTTTGAGAGATCCTTCTATGACTGTCGATTTGATGTAGCGTCCCAGACCTTCTGCCATGAGCACAAACAGGAAGGGCGAAAGGGGGTCACCCTTTTTGATACCTTTGGACGGTGAGAAATGCCGGGACGGGACCCCATTGACTAGGATCGAGAAGAAGGCAGAGGAGGTGAGGTTTAAGATCCATTTCACCCAATGCTGATCGAATCCGAAAGAATCTAAGATGGCCTGAAGGTACTAACAGCGTTCTTTATCAAAAGCTTTTGAAAAATCAAGTTTGATTAGCATACCTGGAGTTTTTGTTGACTTGAGAGAATGGATGACCTCGTGAGAAAGAATGACGATGTCCATGATTTTTCTGCCCTCCACGTACCCTTCTTGTTCCTTGGAAATGACAAAGGTCAGAATGGGCTTGAGGCGGTTTGCCACCACTTTTGTTATGATTTTGTAAATCATGTTGTAGAGAGCGATAGGTCTGAACTATTTGGGATTTGTGACCCGTTCCTCTTTTGGAATGAGGGTGAGGAAGGTCGCGTTGAGGGCTGGAAGGACTTGGCCTGAGGTGCGTGATTCCTCTACAAACTCCCAAACCTCTTCTCTTACTAGGTCCCAACAATGATGGAAGAAGTCAGTGGTAAAACCATCCAGGCCTGGAGCCTTCCCTGGGGGCATGGCTTTTGCAGCTTGGTCCACTTCCTCTTGGGTGATAGGTCGCATGAGGGCTATGTTTTGTTCAGGAGCCACCAAAGAAGGTATATGCCTGGTTACTCGTTTGATGGCTGCAGTTGTGTCCTCCCTGGTTTCTGTTAAGAGGTCGCGGTAGTAATTGTTGAGCTCTGCTTCTATTTGGGTATGTTCTCTGATTGGATTACCCTGGTCATCCTCCAAATGAATAATTCTGTTAATATGTCGGTGGTGCACCATTGCTCTGTGGAAGAATTTTGTGTTCTTTTCCCCCTCTTTGAGCCATTGAACCCTAGACTTCTATCTCCACAAAATTTCCTCTTGCCTTTTCCTCTCTTCTAGCTACGCTTGGAGCTCCTCCTCCTCTTTCATTAGTTCAACAGTTCGAGTTCCTGAAATGAAAGTTTTTTGTATCTCCATTAATTTGTTCTCTATGTCCTGCATGCTTTGGAATATGTTGCCAAAGGTGTTCTTGTTCCAGAGTTTCAGCGATTGCTTGAATTTTTTGAGGCATTGCTGAAATTTGTACACGCTTGTGCCATGATCTATTTCATCTTGAGCCCACCAGGACTTTGCAAGCTGATGAAAGTCTAGGTGTGAGAGCCATAATTTCTCAAACCGGAAGGGTTTGTATTTAGGTGTTGCCCCTATTTCTAGGTTGAAGGCAATTGGCCAGTGGTCTAACCTGGCTTTTGGGAGAATGAGACTTTCCATGTAAGGGGATTCTTCCATTAGCTCTTCAGCCACAAGGAAACGGTCTAGACGACAAGCAATGTGTTGGTTTCCTGACCTACAGTTGGACCAGGTCAAGGTGCCATTATTATTTTCAACGTCTACTAGCTTTAACTGGTCAATAAGGGTTTTGAACTTACCACTATCTTGTTCAAGTCTTTTGCTCCCTCCTATTTTTTCTTCCAGCGACAAGATCATGTTGAAATCACCTCCTAAGATCCAGTTGGGTTTGGTCAGCAAATTTTTGATGAGGACTAGCCGCTCCAGAAGTTTGTCTTTTTCTTGTTGACTTTGGGGTCCATAGACATTTGTGATAGTCCCCTCCTGATTCGAGCCTGTGATCTCGAAGTGGGCTGTTATTGTGCCTATAGTAGAGAAAGATATGCTTAAAGAGATATTGCATGGGTTCCATAGAATGGTCAGACCCACTGAGGTCCTTGTGGAGTCTGTTAGAACAAAATCACTTCCTCTCCAAATATGCTAGAATATGGTTTCAGCATCTGCCCCTGCACATTTCGTTTCTTGTAACATTAGAATATCTGGGTTTTCTACTTTGATGCAGTTTCAAAGGATCCTTTGTTTGTATCAACCATTAAGTCCTCTAATGTTCTAGGTGATGATCTTCATCATTAAGAGGGTGGTGTTGGGTGGAGGTATCCCTCCAAGAGCTTATGAATCTCCCCTGAGTTGATCATAAGGTTGCCTGCCTCCTTGATCAGCTGATGCACTGGTTTCCGCCCCCTTCTTTTATTCTCTCGCGGTACCTTTTTTGAGACTGAACATGAGTCTGTGGCTATATCTAGACGTGTTGTAGATCCTGCTGAGGAGTCAAGAAAGACCTTATGTACCTTTCGGAGTTGCTCTTCAAGAAGTGCTTGCAGATCCTTTTGATTGAGGGCCTCCTCAAGTTTTTCTAAATCGATGCCTGCTAGATCTCTATCGTCCAGCTGCATTAGGATGTCTCCATCTGCATCTCCCTTCTCCTCTGGGTAGATTTCACGGTTAGGGCTGAAGGAGGAAGGGTTTTGGTTCTTACCTTTGATCTGATGTGGCTCTTTGTGCGGATCTTGGATGGCTTCATCTTTCGGTAGCTGGTTTAGAATCTCATATGAGTTTTTGGTCGAGATCTTTGATTTGGGGTCTGGGTTCTGCTTTCTTGGAGGGTTTTTCTTTCTGGTCGTGACAGTGGTGAAGCCATCTTTCTGTATGGTATCACCTACTTTGGTAGCTTGCTTATTCGAAGGGAAATCTCTGAAGAGGTGACCATGTTCATGACATTTCCTGCAGTGGAAAGGGATGGGTTCATAGTCCAGTGTTTGTTGCCAGTCTTCATCCTGATATTCCAGCGTTACCGCTCCTGGTAGAGCCTTAGAGATATTCATGTAAACGCAGATTTGAGCGTATGAGGTGTATTTCCTTTGCTTTGTGGCTTCTGATGTTTTGACGTATTGACCCACTGTATTTCCTATTCCCATGAGAATCTCCTCCAGCCAAAACTCTTGTGGTAAGGAGTAAAGGCAGATCCAGACGGGAGCCATCGTGAAGTCCTCCTTGTCTGGGTTGAATCTTTTCGTCCAAAATCGCAGGAATAACCCTGCCGAGTTGTAGAAATACGACTCGTTCTCAAAGCTTCGGTCCTTGTCTTTTGTGTTGTATAGAATGATTGTAAAAAAATCTTTGGAGCTGAGTTGGACCTCATAGTCCCCTTTGGGGTTCCACTAGTGTTTTATCCATCTGTTTAGATCCCGTTCGGACGGCCACAGGCCCATAAAATTGCCAATGAGGGCATGCTCTCTCATAAATTGTGTGTGTTCCCCTACTGTTGTTGAACTTATGAAGTATCTCGGTGCTTTGTTCGTTTGTGGGATGCATTTGCCGGGCTCCCATCCGCGAGGTGCTTTTGGATGGGACGTGCTGGCTTCCACATCCATTTCCTTCCTGAGTCCTTGTTCTCTGGCAAGAAGCTGATCGCATAGCTACAGTGGTGGCTTGAATGATGGGGGTTTTTCTCTTGTGCCCGATCGATCATTGGCCGTGACATTACTGTATGAGGGGGGTTTCCCCCCCTCTTATGAATTCATCCTAACATATCAGGCAGGAGACAATATGTGCCTGACCGTGGCAGGTGGTTTGCTGCACAATGGCTTGATCTGATCATGTAGTGAGTCGTGCCGGACTTAAACTAGGGTTTTTCTCCCAACGGACTGGGCCTTATGAAGGATCGGAAGAAGTCATCGTTAAGCTTTCATTTAAATACTTATAATACTTAAATGTAACACTAAGTATTATATTTTCAAAGACTTATAATACTTAAATGTAACACTAAGAATTATATTTTCAAAGACTTATAATACTTAAATGTAACACTAAATATAAAGATCAATCCTAATGTCTTCGTAATAAAATAATATTGAAATATAGATTTAAATGTCCTTACTTAATTATTAAAAATTATTGTAATATTTTTAATAACATTTTCATATATATTAGAAATTATCTTATTGTAATAACAATTTCTCCCCCCCTTGTTTGTGGGACAAGGGACCCCCCTCTGCCCAACGATTTCACTAGTAAAGTCTACGAAGGTATACATACCCTACCCCCTCTGGATTTGAACCTGTGACCTCTTAAGAGAAAACACATGTTCTTAACCATTAAGTCCATATGGTATAATTTGAAAATCAATTCTAAAAACATTATTAATTAAGTGTAAAAAAGTGCAAGAAGAATCTCATTTTCACAAACATCTCCGTCCATTAAAGACTCGTCCTCAGACTCTTTATGTATCACATTCATGATCCCATTACGATAGCATGTAAAAACATATCAAATAATATATAAAATTAAACTAAGTAGTTATTATTATAAAAAACTATAATAAATTTGTGTACGATTACAATAATATTTGTGAATTTAAATTAAGTTAACTTGTTTTATTTTGTTATTAAAATAAATGGAAAAACATGATAGGATTAAAAGTTTTCACATATATTTATGTATTTGTGATGTTACACTGTTTTTGTGAACAAATAAAAGACATTTATTTTTTAGTAGTTTATTGAAAACAGTGAGTTTCATGATAAAATAATATTTATTTGTGATGTTACATTGTTTTATCTGTAAGCAAATAAAATACTTTTAGTAGTTTATTGAATATGGTGAGTTTCATGATAAAATAAATTGGTGAATGTATATTAAAATGAATAAAAAATATATATATTTCTATTTACCAAGGTTTTTAGAGTTATAAGATTGAGAATAATATTAAAATAATTTATTTAAAATCTTGGCTATAGATTATGGAGTTGTTTCAAGAGGTTTTCCCTAATTTTAACTATAATTAAAATTTATAGAACATATTTTAGATACTGAAAGCATTAATGTACTTATATTGATAATACACACTAGAATATCAATATTTAATAAATATCTAGACTTTAAAAATATATAATATGTATTAATGTCTATTTTACATAATAAAAGCACTAGTGCAGATATTACTTTGCAAATGGTTATGGATTATAATAGTTCAATAACAATATTAGCAATGTTATTGTTAAAGGGAATGATGCTTTTATTATTATTATTATTATTAGGAATATTGATGTTTTTACTATAATTATTCACAATTTTTACATAATCAATATTTCCAATAAAATTTGTTTGTCACTATGCTTATATCCATAATGTATAGATATGAACTAATATTTGAAACCTTATTACATACTTTATATATTGAAAGCATTAATATACTTATATTGATAATAGACTCTAGAGTACCAATATTTAACAAGGTTGTATGGCAGTGTAGTCCCTGTCGAATTGAATTGGGATAGGAAAATGTAGCAGAGGCGGATGGAAACTGCAGCGGAGATGTGGCAAGCAGCATGAAGCATAGGTGGTATCCATGTAGTAAATGACATGTGGCCTCTAGAGCCCCATTTATTTTTTGAAAGCATAGACCATAATAGAATTTGTGCATAGCGGAAGATCAAATTTATGACGACACAAATATGAAAGGAGATAAAAAAAAATAGTTTAGCTTGAAATATACTAAATAAGTTACAAGTTCCTAGAAATTTAAATGCATTTTTCATATAGACTGGTGAAAGATAAATATGTATGAGGACATAAATATAAAAAGAGATAAAAAAATAGTTATATTTGAAATATATCAAAAAATAAAAGTCTGTTACATATTCTTAGAAATTTCAATGCGTTTGTCATATAGACTGGGATTGGGGCTCCCACAGACCATAAGAGATATATGTACAAGAAACAGGAATGCAGAAAGAAGAAGTGGGGGACGGTAGAGTGCAATACCTGAAAAAAAATAAAATCAAAAGGTATCAGTGTTTGGCTAGACATTTATAATTAAAAAGGTGGAATAACTGGGTTGATAAACAAAACATGATGCAATTAATAGACTTACAATGATGATACATATGACCCCTTTTGCTATTTGCTTGCAGATGTCTTTTCATTGATATCGTCGACGACTGCTGGAATCGTGGGAACTGCCCGTTGCCTTTCGTTGGCAGCTTCAATTCCCTTTCGAGCCATTCTTCTCATTCTAGATTTTTATGTTGAAAAATTTGTTTTCTAATTCCCCAAAGTCAATAGAAAGATTACGCAGAGCCTGATCAATTTCCTCATTCTGTACTGAATAGTTGACTAGCTAGTTGTTGACGTGATCTTGACCATATTCAAGGATGCTGTAAAACTTTTCCAAAGACAACGCCTTAAACATATCAACCTGTTTATTGAAGTCTTGCCTAGTTAAGGGCAAGGAATTGACGATTAAGTTGGGGTCTTGGAAGTTGTTGGTCCTTCCGGCTAAGTTTATTCTAGAAAGCCTTGTGAATAATTTTTCTTTCTTTGATATGGCTTGTTCACATGATTGAACAATGAGATGCAGGTTCTTCACTTTTTCTTTCGAGCATGCATTT
>JASDQU010026918.1:0-26713 GCA_032191745.1 Picea mariana
GCCTTTTGTGCTCTGTGTGACATTCCCATTCAATGCTCCTTTTGTTTCCTATCCATTTCAACTGCTGCACCACCTCTTTACCTCCTCACACATGCATTCCCTCACCTCAACAACAACAATCGCATCTCTTCTCTGTACCATGTACCTATAGATTTTGTTCACCTTGTGCATGCAATGCATGCAATTCCTCTGCATACTCACACTGCACCGATATCCTCCACCTATCGAGTGCTCTACCTGATCATTGCAACTCTTCAACTTCTATGGTGGTTCCCACCACGTTTCCAGCATCATTGGGTGTTCTGCTGAGATTCCTCAGCCTCTCTGGCAGTTTGAGACTCTTCATCTTCTCTATTACAGATGAGCTCACCCTCTCTATTTTAGTTACGAACTCCAACCCTCATCCAACTGTCAATTTTCTCCATGAATCGCCTTCATTCCACTGGCAGATGCCTTGTAACTCTTCAGCTCCTCTGGAAATCACACAGAAGTCTCTTCGCATCCTCTGGTAGAAAACATCAATGTTTTCTAGCAGTTACACTGTGAGGATCAACATTAGCCCTCCGATCATGCTCATGTTCACCTCCATCGATGGATTAATTATGAAGGGTATTGTCGTTATTTATCCGTTTCGCACTTTTGTAATTTGAAGATTCTGCGATGAGACATCTTGAGTCTCCATGTCACGAGCTCCAAGAAGGAGCTTGGCTACTCTAGTTCCCTCCTCTAAGTGACCATAGGTGGTGACCACCAGTTACACCAAAAATTCATCTTTTCAGTATTTTGGCATTCGTATGATCCAGTTTCTCGACACTCCTAGATGCGATCCCCGAAATTCTGAAGCAAAGCTCATCTGCACTAGGTCCTTCCTCCACGTGACCACAAGCTACGCTAAAAGGCGTTGTGAACTCATGATCTTCATCGACCCTGATTGACGGTCCACGATCTCAATGAATCAATGGTCCAGATATTTTCACAATCTCGCATCTTGTTGTTTCAGTGATGGAGGTTCTTGTCACTCCAAGTCGTGATAGGCGAAGCTCTGAGATGGAGCTCAGATCGATGGTCCACGTTCTTGGTGAATTGACGGTCCAGATCTTATCATGAATTCGCATCTTGCGATTCCTGTGATGGAGGTTCTCGTCACTGCAAGTCGCGATAGGTGAAGCTCCGAGATGGAGCTTAGATCAACGATACAGAATCCTTGGTGATCTGATGGTCAAGATCTTTTCGTGATCTCACATTTCACAAGTTTGGCATTCCTGTGGTATTGTTTCTTTACTCTCCAAGTCACGATTTGTGAAACCCCGAAGTGATGTAAACCTGCTGACGTCACACGTGGATTGACACGTGTCGAATAACTGCCACATGTCACTCTGATTCGTGACTTACATGTGCCTGAAATGTTAAACCAACTTGACACTTGTTAATGCCTGGTTGTGCCACGTGTTCTTAGCTGACGTGGTTTTCTGACGTGTTTGTTTTGGGATTTCTCATTTCATGATTTCAGGACTCATGTTGCAAAGAACCTTGACATTTCCATCTCCCGATCTCCGAAATCCCGATGGCCAAAACTCCAAAATGGAGTTGGACCACCGCTTGGATCTTGCACTTTAAAGAACGTGCAGGTTCTTCCTAATCCAATGATGGTCGAAACTTATGCTCAAATCTAACGCCTGAGATCTGTCTTCCTCTTCTATGCATTATTCTTGTCTACAATCTGATCTGACGGTCCTCCTTCTTTCGGGAATTGAAATGGGATCCAACGATCACTGACGCTTCTCCTCCCGAGCTTAGGCATTGTGTTCGACTCTACACTAATTCCTTCTGAGCTTACTTTGTCCTTGCTTTGCCTTTGTTGCATACTTTGTCTTTGTTTATTGAGCTTTCTCTGCAACGCCTTCCCAAAATACTTTTGGTGCCTGTTTGTTAAATTCTTCCTGTACTCAAGCCATCAACATTGTTGTACTTGCCATCAATGACAAGCATACACTACCTGTAAAACATGCCAATAGAAAGAGAACAATAACTTCAACAGATTCACTAAAAATAGAAAACCCGACTTTGCCAAATCATAATCGTAAACAAAATATTATTTACAATCATTGATCATGATCAAAATTCGACCATATGGTTGTGATGAATCATCATGTGCATTTTTGGACACTCTATCACCCTTTCACAACAAGTCTTCTACGCAACAGTAACCTACAACAAAAAATTGCAGTGGATTGCGTAGGGAACTGGGAAAATAGGCGTTAAATATGGCATCATATATCACTAATAAAAAACTATTTTCAGAAACTGATGGATTTTTTTTATTTCTGATCGTTATAAAGAAAAACCTCTCTCGGTTTCTCGAAATTTGTCTCCAGCTGGCCGAAATACATTTCACAAAAACATGTCTTGGACAGGAAATCATAAAAACTGAAATATAGGGCTCAAATATTCCTTCGAATCTCCCAAACTATGAAAGGTTTTTAAAATATGAGAGAGGTTTTTCTTATTTGGTTTGTCCTCAACAAAACAATCTCATGGATTTTAAAAATTTCTCTCCAGTTGATCAAAAAGTGATCTTGAAGTTTACCACTAAACCAGTCATTTGCGTAGCGTGACTTGTAGCATTTGCATAGGAAAATCCTCTACGTGAAAGCATCCTATGCGTGATAGAATCCTTTTCACAATAAAATCTACTACGCGATGACATCCTATGCACGAAAACATCCATTGCATGACGAAATGTAGTGCGCGATGACATCCTTTGCACAACAGCATCCTATGCATGACAACATCCATTGCACAATGAAATCTACTGCACGACGAAATCCTATGCATGACAGTAACCCATGTGCGATAGCCCACTGCGTGATGAAATCCACTGTGCGACGAAATCCACTGCACGATGAAATCCACTACATGAAGAAATCCACTGCGTGACATAATCCTTTGCTCAGTGAAGGGCTCTGCGCAGTGCGTAGCTAAATTGTAGCTCGTAATTGCAAATGAAAATGGAAATAATAAATGATAAGATTCCTTTTGAAACTAACCCTTGGAGATGTTAGATGATGCCATGCATAAAAACAATATGGGTGTTAACAGGCATGACTTTGCAAATTGTTGACAAACCTCTAACCTTAGCTATGAAAATATGGTGTTAACACTTCCTAAAGTTGTAACTTAGAAATTAAAACAAATTCATTTCTGGTTAATTGGTGATCAGGCCTGCATGATACCTATCGTTAAGGAAGTTTTCCGTTTGATTGAACGATCCTATTTTTATCAAAATTATTAGGATTCAGGTGTTTTGATAAGGTAAATCACTAAATGTCGCTTTGGAGCTTCGTGATTCGGATGTTTTGATAATTCTTAACGATAAAAGAACCAAAACTCGAAAGTTTCGTTCATCACTTTTCATAAGTTGTTAAAGGAAATGAGTCATAGTACACATTTATCTTTTGAGTCTTCCCTGGGTTGACACGTGGCACCCTTTTATGACATTTTTCATTTGAATATTCATATGATTCTATGTAACACGTGGCACCCTCTATTGGCGACATGACATCTAGAATGGCGTCATCATCGACACGTCACTATGAGAGATGACTCTTTGGAAAAATAACAAAGAACTAACTGGCAGATCCACGAAGAACTAAAATGATGAAATATTAAATCTTAATTAATTAACTTAATCTTGGTCAAAGGATAGTTAACGACTTCGTACTTCGGAGTTCAGATGTTTACCCTTCATAATATCCTAAAATCTTTAAAGTCCAAATTTCCAAAGAACTTGAACTAAAATGTGATTAATTAAGATTTTTAAAAAGAGAATATTTCATAATTAAACTTTCATGGATTTGCAATTCGTGAAATTTCAACTCAATTTCATCCAAAGCCCCCGAAACATGAACCGCCGAATATTAATAGCATTTATCACAAATCAATGGTAACGATTTTTAACATAGATTGTGGATCGTCAGGTATACTTTCCCATTAAAGATCATAATTTTTTTATAAGAAAAGGTATACTCGAATCAATGCACCGGATGTAAATAAAATACTTCATTTTTGAATTCCATTTCACCTTTCACAAAGTAGTAAGTTTTATTCAACTGAGAAGCTCACGCATTCCCCTACAATAGGTAACCTCATTATGATTCTATGGATATCATGGCACTACAAAATATGATTAAGAAGACTGATGCATCTGGTGAAGGTTCAAATTTGAATGCGGATGTTTTGTCATATACCACACCACGATCCATAGACACTGTGAAATCTTGGACACAGGTGCTTAAGATCCTGGAACATGAGCTTATAAATTTCTCGGACGATTCCAATGATGAAGTGAATGCCACTCATGAAGCTAAACTCAAGTATATAGCTTAGTCAAATCTACACAAGATAGTTATGCGACCGCGACTCATGTTGATAATGACATGATAGGTTGGGCCTTGAAGAATGTCGACGTTCGAACTAGGAGCATTACCAACTACCAGAATTTGTCGTGGGCTCGTTCCGACTAGAGAACCTCCAAGTAATGTAGAAACTGTCTCCCAAGCCTAAATATACTTACAATACTTGATTTCAAGTAGAGTTTGTAGCTTTGGAGGATGTCAAGTTGGTTGACATTGAATTTAAAAGGTACGACCCATAGAAGATCGTGGAAAACCACATGGCCTAATACAATATGAAGAGCTATATACATGAAAAATACCCACAGGATGAAATTTTCAAGGAGTCCGATCTTATGAAGAAGTACTGAATAGATTACAAACCTTGTCCCCAGATCAACAATCCAACTTCCTCAACTTTCAAATACACAGAAGAAAAAACTTATCGAAAGTACTACAGGGAGAATCGGTAGCCACTTTGTCTACACTGGAAAATGCATCACCAGGTTTTGGATCAGGGAACTCTGGTAAAATGGATACTGAGGAAACCCCAAAGGATTCTGAAGATTTGACTCATGAATTGAAAGCTTCATTTTCAAATCCACTTGACCCTCAGGCAGAGGCTCAGTTCGAAGCCTTCCTAAAGTAAGGACATGATACATCTCCTTATACACCATCCACCACTGCAAACAACACTACTAAGCAACAACTATCTAAGGAGATCTGTTATCCTATTACTTCATTGACACCTTTATAATCTAGTTTCAAAAATCCTAGTTCCGAAGTCATTTTTATAGGTGATCTCACCCCAATTTCACCCTAAGATATGCCTCCTTTAGAATTATTTCTCAGCAATAAATTGAGGCTCATCGTTAAATGAGAAACACATCAAAAACATGGAGCAATAGTCAAAAGGAAAATAATGGTGTAGGATGGACATAATCGAGATGACACAGAATTCAGAAAGGAAGTTGCAGGTTCATTGGGCACTTTTGCCACTGCTAATCAATGGTCTGTAGAAAATTTGGCCAAGAAGCTAAAACATAGAGACCTATTAGTAGGGTAGTTGCAAGATCAAATAATGACCATGGAATAGAATGTGAAGAATAAGATGAACCAAGATTTTGAACAGATCAGAGCTTATGACAGGCATCAAGTTCAACAACTGGAAGCTAACCTTGAAGAGCTCCATTAGAATTCACAAGAAAACAAAGGATTGATCACTCAACGAGAAGAGCTAATAAAACAATTGCAAGCCATGTTAGACTTTATTGAAGGTACATCAATAGAGATGTCAGCTTTTCAGACTCAAGCACTAGAAGTAAATGAAAAACTAGAAATAACCCAACAAGATCTCTTCATGAAGGTCGATGCCATCCAAAAATGCTACCAGGAATTAGACCTCTCTCTAAAAGATATCTATATTAAAGAAAGAGAAGCTCACTCAGATCGAGTTAAGTTTCAAGAGGTTGTCTTATTGGTACCAAAGGATGACATCTCATATTTTCATCGACTTTCTCTTTCAGAACAAATAAAAGGTGATATGGATTTAAAGGTCTAGGAAACAAATCTAGCAGAAAGAAAAAGACTTGCTAGAGAGGTAAATGAAGCTTGTCTAGAAGCGTTGGAATCACTAGACAAAGGAATAATTGATTTTGAAGGAAATGCTATTTCTAAAGCCCTGGGTCAAATTGATATAGAAAAGAACCAATATAATTCCAGAACAAGCAAAGAAGAAGCTCTGACAGCCATCCAGAAAATGAACCAGATTGATCTCCTTCAAATAACTAAATGGATAGTAAACCCAAACTTACAGTTATAGGTCACATCTAAAGGAGAGAAAAGGATACAAGAAAAGTTGCCTCAGGTAGAGAGGAAGTTATACACTTTCGAGGTGAAGGAAGCAACTGAGCCTTCAAGGTTAGTAGTGCAATTATTGAGTAAATTCATCCAATGCGTTGAATATGGGAAAACAAGCACATCCGGAAACAAATAAGGGAACATGCACATGCTATTCATATATTTGAGGGATATATGGAAACAAACAAAAAGGCTAGAAATGTATGCAAAATCATCAAGAAGATCAAATGACATATGTATCTAGGATAAAGAATGAGGAAAAGAAATGTCCCTTCCATCAGACGAAGAGACAGAGGAGAATGCTAGTGGATCTCTTCAGATTTTACATTTTGTTTCCTTATTAAAAAATATTTGCTATTTTTAATTATAAGAAGTCCAACCCTTTTGAGTTGAGACAGTTTGTATAAATACATAGATTCAAGATCTATCACAGGCTATTTCTTGCTGATTGTAATAGAGAAAACTCTCCTTATTGAGTATCAATACAAGTGTAGACATAGATTTCAAATTTTGTTTAGTCTGGTGTTAGGGTCAGAATTCACTCCTGGATTGCTTGCAAGAGCAGAGCCCAGCACCCATCAGTTTAATGTCATGATTTGTTTATAAAGGGGTGATCAAATGGAAGTAAACTCAAAACAATATCGTCTCAACTCCAAAACTAGGCCAGGCATGCATGGGTGAGTGAGGTCTTCGATAAACTCCAAACAGTGAGTTGTAATAAGGGTGAGTAGGTGGAATACTTGCATGAGAAGAGTGCGGGGGACTGTTCTAAACATCAAGTTTCTAACAGACTGTGAGAGAAGGCATCTGAAGGCAAGATCTTCTTACACCCAAATGTAGGAAACCAGAGAAAACAGTAATGCAACAATAAATCATTTATCATAACATAATCGTGCTAATTCATACGAAGCATTCGATCATGAACTCTCTGGCATGAGACGAAACATAGATGGAAAAGGAAAACTATTTTTCATAAAGCAAGAAATCTCAAACACAAATGCATAGCCATAGAACTAGAATGATCATTAAAACTTTACAGTCGGGAGCTTCTCTCTACCATCGATAGATACAAAAATGGCGAAAACGCCTTCATATACTCAAAACAACAATAGCAACAGAATCGAGACGTTGCATTAAAAGCTTTGTGTCTGCATGGATTCTGACAACCTGCAGCTGCAATCTTTGAATGATCGTGCAACTTCGACAGATGCAATCAGACTCTCTGACAGTTCCGTGGGCGAAACGACGTGCCTATAATTCATCGTCGGACTTTCCCATTATGGCAAAGACGATGTCTAACCACCACCAACTACCTCAATAACTACTTCATGGGGATTGAGGACGACCTGGCCAACTCAGCACTTTTGGGACGTGGCGGGCCTCCTACGCTGCCACCTGGATTAGATCGAACGGCCTGATGAATAGACGTGGAGGCCATCACAAAGTCTGGGGGAACGTAATGGGAGTGGTGGTGCCGAGACTACGAGGGTGGAAATGAGAGGTGATGAGGTGTGAGAGAGGCTACAGGGGAAGACACATGGTGGAAGGGAAGAGGCGGAGGGGGCGAGAGATGAAATATAATGGTCATGCTTTTAGTGGGAGGATGACGTGGAGGGGAGCAGGACACATGGCAGGATGAAGAAGGGGCTAGAGGGAGCGGGCCTCATCGCATGGTCAGGTGGGGGACAGATGGCGATATGACATGAAAAGGAAGGGGGGCCCACATTGATTAAAACTAGAGCAGCTGAGAAGGATGGGATCACCTGAGCGCCGTTGATCCAGGCGCTTTGATATTATCCGTTGGAGAGATGCGCCTCTGATTCCATACCCCCCCCCCCCTCTGCTTAAAGGTAGAAAGGCGGGGGGGGTCTGGAATCGCCTCGCGCGTCGTCGATCCGGGCGCTTTGATCTTGATAGTTGAAGAGGTGCGCCCCGGATTCCAGACCCTCCCCCCTCCGCTTAAAGGTAGAAAGGTGGGGGGGCTCCGGAATCTGATGCACGTCGTTGATCTGGGCACGCGAAATCCTGCCATCCAGATTTCCTTGTCGTTTATCATAGGCGCATTTTCATTCAGAACTTAGGACAAGTGGGTTTTACCCATTTCTTAGCATTTTACCCCCATTACCAGAAATATCGCTAACGTTTGGCTCCATGGGGGATAGAGTCATCCCTGTGATGCTCTAAGAACACTTTTGCAGATTCAGTGCCTTGTTGTTGGGCTATGGAGTCACTTATTAAACTGGAAACAAAAACAACAACACTATTTACAAGGCAAAAGAGCCGACTGTGGCTCACAAAAAACATCTTTTCAAGAAATGCCCATTTACTGGGCCACCAAAAACTTCTTGGCCTTCCAGATCCTGCAACCTGTAAGTGTTGTTTGAAAATACTTCAGGGATCTTGAAAGGCCCAAACCAGAGGGCATCAAACTTATTGTTCTTGCCCCTGTCCTGCCTAGGTGCATCCCATTTGATCACCATATCACCCTGCTTGAATTCTTTCTTTCTACCCTTCCTGTCAAAAGCCTGCTTGATCTTCTGCTGATGCTCGTAGACCCTGTTCATGACCTGCTCTCTAATCTGCTGCACTTCCACCATCTGATGAATCCTTCTGACCATATGGTCAGGCTCTCCTTCAAGGTCCTAGAGGAATTTCGCCACAGATACGGTGAGCTGCGTAGGGAAAACAGCCTCTCTTTCGTAAACAAGTTGGAAAGGGGAGATGCCCAGGGACTTCTTGGTTGTCACCCGATCGGCCCATAGAGCAAATTTGAGCTTTGAATCCCAGACCCTTCTATTGTCTTCCAGTAATTTCTTAATGAGCTTGATCAGGCTTTTATTGGAAGACTCTGCCAGTCCATTTCCTTGAGGATAATAGGGAGTAGAGTGAATCAGTGAAATGTCAAATTGTTCACAGAACTTGATCAGGGGCTCAGATCTGAAGGGGGCAACATTGTCAGTGATAATTTTGTTAGGGCAACCAAATATGGCTATAATGTCTTCCAGGAAGCTGATAATTACTTTGTGTGAGGTGCTCCTGGTGGGGACAGCTTCTATCCATTTGGTGAAGTAATCTTTTGCAGTCAGAATCCATCTGTGCTAGCCACTTGAGGGAGGATGAATTTCTCCAATGAAGTCCAGTCCCCACTGCTGAAAGGGTGCTGAAACTACGACAGGCTTTAATGGTAGAGATTTGAGCTGCTGCTTCCCTGAAAACTTTTGGCACTTGATGCAAGCTCTGATTTCTCTACAGACATCAGGGAATAAAGTAGGCCAGTAATACCCAGCTCAGAGGATCTTATGGGTTGTGGTATTCCAGAAATGATGACCCCCACAAAGGCCACTGTGAAAATCAGACATTACCTGCTGGGCTTCTTGTGGGTCTAGGCATCTTAAGAATACCCCTAGAGGATCCTTCAAGTACAAGGCTTGGTCGATGAGGCAATATCTGACCGCCTTGAGATTTAAAGCTCTCACCTTGCTCTTTTCCATTCCATCAGGAGGCCTCAATTCTTGCAGAAAATACAAGATATACTTGTACCAGGGGCATGTTGCTAATGGTAAAGTGCTTTGGGAACTCTTGTTGGATGACTCGGGTTGCTTATTGACGAAGTTAATCCCCAAATATTTGCAATTGGACTCAGCCAGCAACCAGGCTAAACCCTGTCCCTTTATCAACTTGGTGGGCTTGATTACCAGATCAAACTCCAGGATCTTGGAAATCCACTTACCTCTTATTCCATCTATGTTAGGCTGTATAAGAATTTCCTTCACAGAAGTTGAAGGGACATATGCAGTGATCCTTGAGTGCAAGACATAGACTCTGAAAGCTTTAAGAGCTTTCACCAAGGCATAGACCTGCTTCTCCATGATCTCGTACCGGAGTTCTGCATCTCTCAATGCCTTGCTGTAGAAGGCAATAGGCTACTCTGGCCCTTGATCGTTCTTCTGCAATAATACTGCTGCTATTGTATCACAAGAAGCAAAGGAAAAAATCAGGAAATCTTTAGAATAATCAGGACTAATTAGCACAGGTGATTCAATCAACACCTTCTTTATTTGGACAAAATATTCCCTGGGCTCAGCTGTCCTTTTTACTTCATTCCCCTGCCTGAGAATGGCTGTGATGTGTTTCACCAACTCAGCAAAATTTGAGACAAATCTCCTCAGAAAATTTATCTTTCCCAAAAAGGCCTGAACTTCCTTCTTAGATCTGGGAAGTGACAGGGTCTGAAGTGCTTCTACCCTGCTAGGGTCAATCCTTACTCCCTCTACTGACACTATATGGCCTAATAGCTTCCCTTCATTCATAGCAAACAAAGATTTCTTGGGATTCAGGGAAAGGCTGAACCTGTGACACTTCAAAAAAACTCTTCTCGGGTGGCAACAGTGTTCTTTATCGGACCTGGAGAAGACTTTTATGTCATCTAGGTAGATCACCACAAACTTATCTTTCTCCCCGATAAAGGCTATGTCCATGGCTCGCTGAAATGTTGCTCCTGCATTCATCAATCCGAAAGGCATTTTGGCATACATGAATGTGCCCCAAGGAGTGGTGAAGGTCATTTTTTCCTTGTCCTCAGGCATAATTGATATTTGATTGTAACCAGAGAAGCCATCAATCATGGATATTCTAGATGCACCAGTGACCTTCTACAATATGTGCTCCATGTTGGGCAAGGCATAATTGTCTTTGCTTGAGCTCCTGTTTAGGTTCCTGAAATCTACACAGAGTCTGGTTTCTCTGCTTTTCTTTCTTACCGGGACCAAATTGGCTATCCACTTAGAATATCTCAAGGGGACAATGATCTAGGCATCCAACAGTTTCTTCACCTCTTTCTCCATGACAGGCAGCAACATGGGATTTATCTGTCTCAGCTTTTTCTTGAATGTCTTAGCCTCCTCTTTCAGTGGGATCTTGTGCTCAATGACAGATGTGTCATATGTCTTGAGGTCTTCGTAGGTCCATGCAAACACATCAGAAAAATCCTTCAGCAACTTAGCATATTCATCCCTCTATTCCTCGGTCAAACTCCTTGACAACCTGACAAAATTAGGCTCCTCTGGTGTGCCTATGTTGCACTTAGTTGTGTCAACATCATTACCTGAAAATCCACCCTTTACTGCCACATCATTCCCATCGAACAACCTTTCTAATGGGATTAGTCCTTTCGGAATGTGATTGCTAGGTAGCTGAATAATCTGGTGGTCAGCAATTTTATTCAAAAACTCCCCAGGGTGATGGTCACCTCCCACGTTGGGATACTCATCTATGTGCAACGTAGAAAAGTCATCAACGGATTGGAGAAATTTCTCAATTTCCAGATCATCTTCAAATACCTTCCAATGTTTGACATTGTCCGGTACAGAGGGTCTATATTTTATTTCGACATCAGATTTGACCATAGGCGGCAGAGGAACTTCAAGCAAGCTAGCTGAGATAGCTAAAGAATCGACTGAAGTATTTTCTTCCCTAGGAATGAAAGAAATGTTAAAAGCCAAGAAGAAATTATCGATTAGGTCTCATACCTCATTTCTGTAATTCTTGAGCCAGGGATTTTTAGCATGATAGGAATTTATGACTTGTTGGATAATCAGCTCAGCATCTCCAAATATCGCTATCTCTTTAATTCCCATTTACTTTGTAGTCCTCATACCGAGAACAAAAGATTCATACTCTACCACGTTGTTGGTGGTGTCAAATTCTAGCTTATATGACAGGGATATGATCTCTTGAGCAGGTGACACAAAAACCACCCTAGCTCCAACGCCTTCCCGGGAGCAGGCTCCATCAAAAAAAAATTTCCAGATTGGGGTGATGGAGGGAGGGACTTCAAGGGAAACAATGGGCTGCTTTCTGAGTTTCATAGGAGGCTCGAGGGCATGGGTGAGCTGCAGTAAACTGGAGCCTAAATCAGTGTCCAAGGCAAAGATGGGATGATTGGTAGGGTTGGCTTCATCACTGATTATGTAGGCCAGCTGGGCTTCTCTGTATAGTCTTCTATGCTCTCCTCCAAACATTGGGATAGTAGGATATGTAAGGTCCATCTGCAAGGTTCCCCCCAGTCTTTTTATCCAAGATCTTGACAATATCATACTGAACTTGGGGGGGACATCAACCACTACAATATCCATGACCACACTTTTCATGGGTAGTTGAAATAAGGTCACAACTAGGTCCTTAATAAATCCAAGACACTGAACTCTCTTGGAGTCAAAAGAATAGAGGTCATGATAGGCTTGGGTGACTTCTAGTCCTAGATCTTCCATGATAGTTTTGGGCATGAGGTTGTGAGAAGCCCCTGAATCCATCAAGAAGTTGTGCAACGCTTTATCATGTATGTTCAGGGATGTGTAGAAAGGAGGGGATGAATCTTCTCTGTCTTCTACCATAGGGCCTAGAATAACTGTAGGCTTTTCATCTTGGAGGTTTATGGAGTCTATGGGAGGGCATGAGGCTTCAGACAGTAAGAGCTCAGAAAAACATTTTTTGAATTCTTCATGTTTGATTAGCTCGGTGAGGGGCACAGGGATTCTGATATTTTGAATCTCATGCTTGAAATTAAAAGAAGATGTAAGCTTTGGAAGTTCTCTTATTTCAGGAACATGATTGTGGACACTGGGAGAGAGGGGTTGAGCCTTCTTACCTCTGTGACTATTTTCTACTTCATTAGCAGGTTTCTCTGTTCTATTGGACTGCTCAGGAACATCAGGTGTTGTTGTCTTTTTGTCGGACCTCAGGTTATACCTACCTCGTCCACCACTATCCTTGTCTCCCTTGCTCAATTCATTTAGCTGACTATCCATGAGAGACTCCTCATAAGTTGCTTGAGTGAGATGAGGAAAAGGAGGAGTGTCTCCTGAGTAGTGGATCTTAGGCTCGAGATCGTCTGTTTCCCCTTCTTCATCTTCAGCCACAAAATTGTTCTGAAAGGGGGCCTGAATTCTTTGGTCTTCCCTGTCTCTTCCCTTCTCTCTGTGTATAGTTGGGGGAGCAATATTATTTGGCCTTCTGAAACCCCCTTTGTTCTCGGTTCTCTGAGGGACCTTGCTCATTTGCTTCTTTTCCACCTTCAGTCTCTCCATCTCTTCAGACAGAAACTTCATCATCTTGGTCAGTTCATCCACTTGAGTGTGGGGCAATGATGGGCCAGAAGTTGAGACTTCAGAATTTCCCTTTCTTCTGTCTGTGTCAGCCTTGTTCCTCAGTCTGTCAGCTACTAATATATTGGATTCCACTTCTATGGCCGCATATTGCATCTGAGCTAAGGAGGTGGCTCTTCTTTCTCTCAATAAAAGGCAGAAATCAGGGTCAAATGCACCAACATAGGAAATTTGGGCAGAGGCTTCTGAGGGCTTTATCTCTGCAGGAATCTTATTATACATTTTATTGAATCTTTTGGAGAAGTCAGAGACAGATTCTCCTTCCATTTTCTTCAGAGACCCAAACTCTGTCATATAATACATATAATCCTTCCTATATCCCCACTGCCTCAGGAAAACACTATCCAGGGCTTCAATTCCAACAATGGATCTGGGGGCCAATCCTCTAATCCATTTCCTCACCTCGCCATCTAGGCTCTGGACGAAGACTCTCATCCAGACATATTCATTTTCATTGTTTAGGTTGTCTGCATAACTGTAGAAAGCAGCCAAGTGCTCTTCTGCAGTTATGTCTCCTTCTCCTGTGAACTTGGGCATGTATTTCAAATAGTCTCTAGCAGGGAGAGTATTCATAGGATGGGGTAGTATTAAAGGAGCATATCTAGTAGCGGCTATGGTGTCCATTTTGTTCAGAGGGGGATTAACAATAGCCATAGGAATATTAGGTGGAGGAGAGCTGGGAGGAGAAGGAGTTCGTGAAGGGGCTACTAGGAATGAGTCTCGAAGTGGAGTGGGAAACAAGAGAGGATTCAGAGAGAAGTCTAATGAGCTCAAGTCAATAGGTGCTCCTCTTAGTGCAGGAGTGGGGAAATATTCTGTAGTTCTGGGTCTACGCCAAGGAATGACTTCAGAGGAGAGGGGAGTGACAAGACTTTCTCCCTCCAATCCCAGACCAAGAGGGGAAAACTCAGCAGGAACACTCCAAAAATTCAAGAAACGAGAAACCTATGAAGGAGGTCTATTAAGAAACTAAGGAGGAGGAAAAGGAGTTCTCACAGAAGGGGCTGGTGGATTACCTGTTTCGACAACGGAAACTTCTTTTGTAGAGCTCTTTCCTCTTCTTCGAACCACCTCTGGGTCAGCTTCCGGTGTAGCTAAAGGCAAGTGTGGATGAGACCATGTGTGTCTGCCTCTGAAAGCCACAATTGATAGAGCATGCTCTCCCCAGCGGAGTCTTCACAATGGAGTCGCCAGGTGCACAGTAGCAATCTTCAAGTTCTGATATCTGATGCACCTTCAGAATCAGTTGATCATTGTCGTTCAATCTCGGGGAAAATACTCAACTTCGTCCCCGGCAACGACACCAGAAATGTTAGCGTCAGAAGTCACTCCTGGATTGCTTGCAGGAGCAGAGCCCAACACCCATCAGTTTAATGTCACGATTTGTTTATAAAGGGGTGATAAAATGGAATTAAACTCAGAACAATATCGTCTCAACTCTGAAACTAGGCCAGGCATGCATGGGCGAGTGAGGTCTTAGATAAACTCCAAATAGTGAGTTGTAATAAGAGTGAGTAGGTGGAAGACTTGCATGAGAAGAGTGCAGGGGATTGTTCTAAACATCAGGTTTCTAACAGACTGTGAGAGAAGGCATCTGAGGGCAATATCTTCTTACACCCAAATGCAGGAAACCAGAGAAAACAGTAATGCAACAATAAATCATTTATTATAACATAACCATGCTAATTCATACGAAGCATTCGATCATGAACTCTCTGGCATGAGACGAAACATAGATGGAAAAGGAAAATTGTTTTTCATAAAGCAAGAAATCTCAAACACAAATGCATAGCCATAGAACTAGAATGATCATTAAAACTTTACAGTTGGGAGCTTCGCTCTACCATCGATAGATACAAAAATGGCGAAAATGCCTTCATATACTCAAAACAACAATAGCAACAGAATCGAGACGTTGCATTAAAAGATTTGTGTCTGCATGGCTTCTGACAACATGCAGCTACAATCTTTGAATGATTGTGCAACTTCGACGGACGCAATCGGACTCTCTGACAGTTCCGTGGGAGAAACGATGTGCCTTTAATTCATCGTCGGACTTTCCCATTATGGCGGAGACGATGTCTAACCACCACCAACTACCTCAATAACTGCTTCATGGGGATTGAGGATGACCTGGCCAACTCAACACTTTTGGGACATGGAGGGCCTCCTACGCTGCCACCTGGATTAGCTCGAACGGCCTGATGAATAGACGTGGAGGCCATCGCGAAGGTTGGGGGAACGTAATGGGAGTGGTGGTGCCGAGACTACGAGGGTGGAAATGAGAGGTGATGAGGTGTGAGAGAGGCTACAGGGGAAGACACATGGTGGAAGGGAAGAGGCGGAGGGGGCGGGAGATGAAATATAATGGTCATGCTTTTAGTGGGAGGCTAACGTGGAGGGGAGCAAGACACATGGCAGGATGAAGAAGGGGCTAGAGGGAGCAGGCCTCATCGCACGGTCAAGTGGGGGATGGCTGGAGAGATGACACGAAAAGGAAGGGGGCCCCACGTGATTAAAACCAGAGCAACTGAGAAGGATGGGATCGCCTGAGCACCGTTGAGCCAGGCGCTTTGATCTTAGCTGTTGGAGAGATGTGCCTCCGATTTTGGACCCACCCCCTCCACTTAAAGGTAGAAAGGTGGGGGGGGGTCCGGAATCGCCTCGTGCACCATCGATCTAGGCGCTTTGATCTTGATCGTTGAAGAGGTGCGCCCCGGATTTTGTACCCCCCCCCCCTCCGCTTAAAGGTAGAAAGGCGGGGGGGCTCCGGAATCCAATGCGTGCCATTGATCCGGGCGCGCGAAATCCTGCCGTCCAGATTTCCTTGTCGTTTACCACAGGTGCATTTGCATTCAGAACTTAGGACAAGTGGGTTTTTACCCATTTCTTAGCATTTTACCCCCATTACTAGAAATATCGCTAACATCTAGGTTATGTGTTTCTTCTGTTTTTCCATATCTCATCATTTCTATATTTAATTCCTTTATAAATGTTTTATTTCAATTTAGTACAAAAAATATTGTAATTGTATTGCATCAATAATTCGTTGAGTAAGCAGTTTTTCCTATGCATTTACTGTGAGTAAATAAATACCTGCAAGTTGTGTGGATTACTGTATATTATACTTTATTCAAGGTTACACTATTCATTTTGTTCTACTGCAACAAGGTGAGACTCTTCAACAATAGATGCCTTACTTTGTTTAACAGTTTGTATTTCTCTCTCACACCATTCAATATTACAATTTTGACTCAGACACGAAGTACGACCTCTGTGTTGCCATATTGTTAATTTCATTTAAGGAATTTTTGTCATCTAAATAAGGTAGAAAAATAACCTTTTAAAAACACTCTCTTTAAAATTTCCTGATGCTTGACATTACACTTTGAGCCTTAAGTTTAATCTCAGGAACRACRTATTTTTGGCRTCATTGTTGGGGATGGAGAAACAAAGTTATTTTTCCCTGGGAAAACGACAAGGTAAGATTCTATCTTTGATAGTGAACAAATATTGAATACACAAGCAAGGATTTTTATCTTTCACTTGACGACTCCACCACAGAAAAACTGGAATTTGGTCGAAAGAATACCAGAAATAACCTAGACGATAAGCAGGCCACACCTGTATCATATCCAGAAAGGTTTTTGAAACCAAAAGGATACCTCAAATCGACTACCGCATTAGCAGGTAGAATATAACAAACCAAAGTTGTACAAGTCAATACTAAAGTTCTGGTTGAAGAACTAACCCCTGAAGATAATTTTAAACAAACACCCTCTGCGGAGGCATCAACTAGTAAACCCGAGGTTATGTTTGAGAACACGAAGGAAATTTTACCCAAAATAAATATTGGGATCAACTTGACTGATAATCCTAAAGGTCAGAATGAAAGATCCCTCTCTATACCCGTTGTCGTTAATATTTTGTCTATCCCATCCTTTCCCAAAGTAAAAGTTCCAAATCTCTGAAACCCTGAAGAACATATTTTATACCCTGATTCGTCTCCTATCAGTTCACCTATTTACACATATTGTAAGTCTGGGGAAACTAGTCCACGTTTCCCTTTTCTTCCTCTTCTAGAATTTTCATCTCCTAATGACTTTTTTCCGGAATTTCCTTCACCACATCTCAAATAAGTTGAAAGATCATCACTTCGGTCCCTCGAAGTTTTGGGAAACCCTCTTCTTTCCCAAATTTCGTCCCCTAGAATTCCAATGGCTATTGTTGGAGGAAATGGTGCCTAAAGTGAAGGAGCAGGTGGACAATTTCAAGGAAAACCCCCACCCCC
Source organism: Picea mariana (assembly GCA_032191745.1). Lineage (NCBI taxonomy): Eukaryota > Viridiplantae > Streptophyta > Pinopsida > Pinales > Pinaceae > Picea > Picea mariana. Next base: position 17,706 of record JASDQU010026918.1, read on the forward strand.
TAGAAATTTTTCCAACGTAGCATCCATATACGCTCCTTTGGTCCTTCTTGCCATCCTTCATGATTTTCCTGAAAATTATATGAAGAACTTACCCAAATTTACGGGAGAAGGGGATTTAACCACCACATAGCACATAACATTTTTCGATTAGTTTGATGATATCCTTGGCATTGAGCATGAGGAAATTTACTCAAGGATTTTAGTGAAAACATTCAAAAGACAAGTAAGAACCTGGTTTCAAGGACTCTCGGTAGGATCCCTACAGTCATACAATGATCTAGAAAATGCATTTTTAAGACAATGAGAAGAAAAGAAAGATCATCTTTATTATTTGACTGAACTCGAGGCTTTAGGAAAAGTGAATTTTGATTTGGTTCTTGAATTTACTCAGAGGTTAAAAAAACTATACCATAATATCCTGACCGAAGTTAAAGCCTCTCAACCTACGACAAAGGTAACTTTCACAGGGGATTTTGAACCCGACTTTGCACTACTCTTGAGAGAAAGAATATCTACCACTCTGGCAAGAATACATGATGATTCCATAGAAATCGAATCAAATATGATGGCATTAGGTAAATTAAAATCCAACGTTGAGACTGGAACCAAAGAACCTAAATGTTTTAGGGAACAAGTAGGACCCTCCGGATCTGGGAATGTTTCAAGGAACAAGTAGGACCCTCCAGATTTGGGAAGTTTGCAGAAGAAAAAATGGATGAGATGGCTAAGATAATCAAAGATTTGTCAAAAAAAATATCTAGAATGGAAATGGATCAAGAAAAACCTGATACATTCGCTAGAAATCAGTTTAGGAAAAATCCTAACCCTCAAACGCAACAAAGACAAGTAAAAAACGAAGTTAAAAAAATCCAAGCCCCGTTTAAAACATAAAATTTTATGCAAAGGGATGATATGAAAAATTATGAGGGGTTAGAAGAGGATATAAACAACCTAAGTGATGACGACAAAGGGCCTCATTTAACTAGATAGGATTATGAAAAGTCTTTAGACCTTGAATCCTTATTAAATAATGAGGAAAGTATTAACAATTTGGGAGAATCTGCATATCAAGGACTCGCCGACTCAATAATGGTCGAACTTCAGCAGAAGTACAATTTAAGGCCCAAGGAAACAAATCCTACAAATATTCCACCGAAAAATATTTTTTCAAGAAATAAGATGAATGAGGAAGTTTTTACTAAACCGCTAGTTGAAACACAAGTTTTCCAAACAAAAATAGTCAAAACAAGAGAAACACAAGCTAAGAAAACAAAGAATATTGAAGCACAAGCTCCAGCCAGAGAAATAAAAAAATAAAAATTGAAGGTTTCAGTTTAGAGAATGAACTCAATAAAATTAAAACTCCCATGCCCCTGGTTGAGCTTGCCAATAATCCAATTTATAAAAAACAAATGCTAAAATGATGATTTTTTATGATGTTGAATGTCACGCAGATGTGATCAATCTACAAGATAAATACATATGATTATGTTTGGTCCGCACATTGAAAATACTAAAGATTTTGTTGCTTTGTTTTATATTACATTAATTGTTCATGACCACTTACTTCAAAACTACATGTTAGATTCTGGGGCTTCTCATAATTTAATACCTAAAATTATTATGGAAAAATTGGGCCTTGAAATCACTAGACCTTATCAATATTTATACTCGTTTGATTCCAGAAAAGTTAAGTGTCTTGGCCTGATCAAAGATTTGGTAGTAAATCTTGCACAGATCCCTGTAAAGACTATCCTTATGGATATAGTTTTTGTTGACGGCCCTGCCTAGTACGGAATGCTCCTATCCAGATCTTGGGGTGAAAAATTAGGAGGATCACTTCAGCTGGACATTACTTACGATACAATCTCAATTTTCGGTGGACGATTTACTCGATTATACAGAGGGACTAGACTAGCATATATTGTAAGTGACCCCCAAAACCCAAAAAATTACCCATTCTATGTTGTTGATTAGGATTTAGGAAATTGTATTTTATCAATAGATGATGATTTTGAAGAATGTACAGAAGAATAAAATAAAAAAATAGAAAAAACAAAGAAAAGTTTAAATAGTAGTGAAGGAGAATGGAAAATGTTTTTTGATGGCGCATCGTCCTGCAAAGGGGCAGGGGATGGAGTGTTATTTGTAGCGCCAGGAGAGGAATATGTTATCCCCTTTTCATATTGATTACAGTGGGATATTGATTATAAAAATAATTTTTGTGATTATGAAGCTCTAGTCTTAGGATTAGAAGCTGCCAAAAAATAAAAAATTGAACATCTAATAGTTTATGGTGATGTAGAGCTTATTTTGAAACAAATAAAGTGGCAATATCAAGAGAAACATCCAAGGCTAAGGTCATACCGAAATTACGCCTGGGATTTGATAGAGAATTTCTTTTCATCTTTTAACATTCACTACATTCCCATAATGGAAAATCAGCAAGAAGACTCTTTAGCCAAAGAAGCTGCGATGTTTGTACCACCTACTATCTTAAAACTGAAGTATCATATCGAAATGAGACACATACCTTTGATCCCAAATAATGTTCATCGTTGGAAAGTCTTTGAAGACTACGAGAAAATTAAGTAGTTCCTGGAAATGATTGACGAGTTCTCTGAGAGTCATATAGATCAGGAAAATCAGAACGATCCTATCTGGATCATGCAAGAAGGTGAAGATCCTAAAACTTTCCAGGATAAGATCACAAATCATCGAATGCTTGTGCTTAAGAACAATAAGATCCCTAGAGGTATGATACCCTTAGAGAGATTGTTTGACCAACATGACATACCCTTAAAATCTACCTAACGACCTCATCCTGAAGAGGTTGAAAACTGTAATATAGGAACTAAAGAGGATCCAAAACTGGTCAAGATATCTAAATACGTTCCAGCCCAAGTTAAAAATAAGTATGTTGAATTGATTAAATAGTATAAATACGAATTTGCATGGTCCTATGACGATCTAAAAACTTACGATACCTCTGTAAATGAACATAATATTCCTTTGAAGCATGGTATCAAACCTTTTAGGTAGAAGCTGAGACAGGTAAATCCTATCCTCTTGCTAGTAATAGAAATGGAAGTTAAGAATCTTCTTGACGCAAATATTATCGTTCCACTCAGGTATTTCGAATGGGTAGCAAATTTGGTACCTACCATGAAGGAAAGTGGAGAAATAAGGTATTGTGTAGATTTCAGAAATTTAAACCGGTCATCCCTTGAAGCGAACTACCCATTGCCAAAAATGGATCATGTCTTGGAAAAATTAGTTGGAGCTAACAGAATGTCTATAATTGATGTTTTTTTTAGATACAACCAAATTGATGTCCACAAAGATGAAAAAGAAAAGATTGCATTTACCACTCAGTGGGAAGCTTTATGATAAATTGTCATTTGGTTTGATGAACACAGGGGCCACTTTCCATTCCAAAGAGCGATGGATATAGATTTCATCGATGAGAGAGACAAATTTGTTGTTATTTACTTATATGATCTAACAGTCTTCTGCAATTATGATGTAGAACATCTATTCATCTTAAACAAACATTCGAGAAGTGCAGAAAAATTGGTTTGTCTCTTAACCCTAAAAATTCACATTTTTCTATGCAAGAAGGCAAGCTTTCGGTCCATATAATTTCGAAGGATGGAGTCAAGGTCGAACCTAAGTGAGTTGAGGCTATTGATATGATAAACATTCCTAGAAATAAGAAATAAATCCAATCTTTTTTAGGGAAGATAAATTTTTTGAGAAGATTTATCCCTAACTTTGCTGAAATTGTCAAACTAATCACAAATATGTTGAATAAATAAAGTGAAATGAAATGCACTGTCGAAGCTAAAGCATCATTTGAGCGAGTTAAGAAAGATATAAGCAAAGCACTAGTGTTATCTAGTCCAGACTATACTAAGGAATTCTCGATCTTTTCTTTCGCATCTGAACATACTATCGCAGTGGTACTCCTACAAAAGAACGAAGAAGGTTTCGAGCAACCGATAGCCTTTTTCAGCAAAAGTCTCAGAGATGCCAAATTAATATATGATATACTGGAAAAACAAGCTTACACAATGATGAAAGATCTCAAATATTTTAGGACATATGTACTGCATTCCAAAATAATCGCATATGTGCCAACAAGAGTTGTCAAAGATATCTTGGTACAACTGAACAGTGATGGTAAGAGAGGTCGGTGGTTAGCCAAAATTTAGGAGTCTGACCTAGAAGTAAAACCGACCAAGCTATCAAAGGTTAGGGTTTGGCAAAATTGTTAGCAGAATCAAATTTCAGGGCACTCGGGATAAACCACCTGGAATCACACGGATATATCCTAGATGTAGAGGAAATTGATGATCAAACCCCTATAGCCCAGATCAAAGATAATTTTTCTTCCTTTGATTGGTATCGCAATATTGTTTCATACCTCCTTACCCTTCAGTGCCCTAGTGACATGACCCCATCCAAAGAGAGAACGTTGAAGCTACATGTAGTTAAATATTATATTATTGAAGGAAAATTATACTAGAAGGATCCTTTAGGTTTCTTGTTATGTTTCTTAACAGAACCTGAAACAGAGAATGTCATAAATGAATTTCATGAAGGAGTGTGTGGAGGACATCACGCTTGGAGGGAAACAACCTACAAAAGTTTAAGATCTGGATATTATTGGCCAAAGTTATTTACTGATGTGAATACCAAGGTTAGAGCCTACAACCCTTGCCAACTATTCGCTGGTAATAAAAATCTCCCTACACTCCCTTTAATCCCAATCAAAACAAAATATCCCTTTCAAAAATGGGGTCTGGACTTGATCGGAGAAATCCAACCATAGTTAAGCACCCAAAATAAATGGATTTTGATTGCTACCGATTATTTCACGAAATGGGTCGAAGCCATTCCAACTTGGAATGCCACCAATTCGGTAGTTATAAACTTTTTGGAAGAGAACATCCTATCGAGATTTGGTTTCCCTCGAAAAATAGTCATGGACAATGCCCAAGATTTCAAATCTATGACAATGGTAATTTTTTGTCAAAAATATAACATTGTGTTAGGACATTCTACAACCTATTATCCTCAAGGAAATGGGTTGGTTGAATAATCCAACAAGAGCCTGATGAATATAATAAAAAAGGTGTTGAAGGAAAATAATAAGGCTTGGCACGTTCACCTAAATTACGCCTTATGGGCAAACCGAATCGACACCAAGAAATCAATAGGTATGCCCCATTTTCAAATGGTTTATGGAACTGACGTTATCCTTACTATCAATCTCGGTCTTCCTGTGATGAAGTTGTGGAAAGACAAAAAAGAGGAGGCAAATGACGTTACAAGGAGGATAAACCATATAATCGAAGTCCATCAAAATAGGGCCAAAGTAGATGACAACCTTCATAAGTACCAAGATAATATGAAAGCCCTCTTCAATCAAAAAGATAAAGATAGGGAGTTTCTTCCTGGTGATCTAGTTTTAAAATGGGATGCTAGAAAAGAAGATGCGGGAAAACACAACAAGTTCGATCATCTCTGGTTCATACCATTCAGGATTGCAGCTGCAGAGGGAAAAAATTCATTCCTACTGGAAAATCTTGACGAAAATTTTTTTGATGCCCCTATCAACGGGCGTTATCTAAAACATTTTATGTAATAATCATATTTCATATTACCATTGTATATATCAGTTTTGGTTTCCTTTTTCAATTTGGAATTTCATTTTCTTTTGTAGATTATCTAAATTTTACTTTTTCGTTGTAAATAAACCAAGATCTATTCGATATCATAAAATCAAAATATAAAATATTTGTGTTGCATATCTTTTCTATTCTGTGGAATTTTATTACTTTTCCTATCTTGGTCCCGTGCAGAATACTTACTATCAGATGAGAAATGAGGAGGTATCAGAATCCAACTCTCAGTTTTCAAAACATTTTTTTTTCTCTCAAAACAAGTGATGAATTAATAATTGGTTTGATTGAAAATATGAATGAAATCTGAGGTATGAACTTCTATACTTATTTTTCACGCTAAAATCCTAAAAGAAATCTTATTGGACAGAAACAAGGTTTTACTCATATAAATATAGTCACCTGATCAAGGATCAAAAAATTATAAATATGTAGATTAATTTTGAAGCCTTATCCGAATCAAATAAAAATAAAAGAAAAATGAAATAAAAGAAAATAAAATAAGAATAAAAAAATGGGCTGAAAAAGAGAATCTTGATAATCAAGAAGTGAACTTGTGTAGAAATGAGTTTCTTTTGCGTCAGACCCTCTGAGTCCTTGTTCCATTTCATTTTTCCTATCTTCGAGGTTTTACTCTACTCTAATTTTCACTACCTGTCCTTAAGTCTTCAAAGAAAGAATTTTGCCTTGACTCTGAAAACTTAAAAACATATCTTCAAAACAAGATTATGTGAAGATATTTATGTTCCTATGATTTTAACTGAAAACAAAGTATTTCTAAGCTAATCCTGATAACTTTATCTTGTCTAACATATTTTAACTGATTAATTTTCTCAAGACGAATCCATGGAAAATAAAAAAACTCCCCATTAAATATTCCTTATAGGAAAATATGTATTGAAGATCTGGAGAGATTTAGTTCAGAGTACAATCAAAAGTTGTGACAGACCTTCACTGTAAAATTTTAAGCAGATATCATCCCTTGTATGATACATACAAATTGATTGCCCCCACTTCAAGAATATAAAAAATAAGACATATGGTGAAAGGAAATTCATAAAATGATTGCCCCCATTGTAGTGTACCTTTTCGCTTAACCAGAGCTTATAACACACTTCTCCATAATTCGTACATGCATTATATATTCACATGCATTCAAGTAATGAAATACATTTAACTCAGAGTAAAAACATATACTTTTACTGCTACGATTAACAATCCATAGCATTTAACAATAAATCATATACACAGCGGAAAACATGATAAATAATATATATATACAGCACAGCCATGCCAAAAGGTGATAAGAACATAGTTAGACACTTATCTTGTAACAGTGGTGAAATCCACCAACCAAGTGCAGGCCTTCCACGAACCTCCCAGCCTTAGACCACACTGCTCATCGTCTCAACAGTGGATCACCCCCGAGCTGGGACCGAGCTCCACCCCAAGGCAAAGAATCCTAGGCTAGGCTGAGGTTACAGGGAAAACAACACAAGAATATCTGGAAAGATTCTTCCCAAATATGCCATCTTACGCCCACTACTACCAGACTCTCATTCCCCACATGCATGTTCCACCCGGGAGTATACACCTTCACACGCATAGTCCATCGGTGCTAACCTCCTCTCTGGGTCTCAACAACAGGCCCGATCAGGAAGTCTCAGAGTCTGAAGCTGGTGCTGGACACTCTCTGGAAGAAACCGCTTCCCAGCAAACTCTTTCACCTGGAAAGAGTTGCTCACAGGCCTGACAACCTGCTTCTTTCAACCCTAGTCACCTCCCTCACAAGAGGAGAGGTCATACACAAGCTCAAAACAGTATTACTCTGGTCAGCATGCTACGCGCAGTCCAGCACTGCGTGGCCGCAACAGCCAATTGGGAAAAATAGACACGTGCTTCCCAAACAGGTTCAGCAATCACGGGATAGTCTCCCGGATCTGGATTCGGGATTGTACTAGGGTAATCTTGTAGAGGTCGGACTAGTTCATGCTCATATGGTCGGGTAGAATGGAGAAGATCCCCCCTCCCACAGTTTATCTCAGCTATTATATTTGCATTCACCAGGGTTGACAATTGTCACCCTGAAAAATGCATGCGTTCCCATAACATGCATCCTTTTTGCACGTTTTCCCTTGCCAGGAACTTAGGATAAAATAAAATACACATGTCCTTTGGGAAATAACATTAAAATACTATACCCAGGCTTAAGCCCCCTAGGCTCAACACTTAGCCCCCTTTTCCCACCTTCCAGCCCCTAATCCCTTGCCCACTATGTGGACGCTCAGTCCCCCTTCACTCATTCATCGTGGTCAGTCTGCACCTGGCAGTGTTTATATTTTATTAATCGATCTGCATACATACAAGTACATCAGCAAGCTCCTAGCCTTCAACACTTAGTCTCCCTGGCCTAACAAACACATAAGCCTACTAGCTTATACAAAACTTGGCTCAACAGCCTATAGAACATGTTTACAATTCATTTCATATATCATGATTTGTAATGGGGCTCGGCCTTAGGGACACTACAATCCCCCTCCCCTTATTTTTGCACTGTCCTCAGTGCAACTTACACTGTCTCTGCAAGTCTTACAAAATTTTCAAAAAGATGCGGGTACTCTGCCTGCATTACTTCTTCATGCTCCCATGTCGTGTCTTCAGGATTGTACCAGGTCCACTGGACCTTTACAAGCCCTATAGCTCGATTCCAGAGCTGTTTTCTTTTCCTGTCCAATATGCGCACAGGAAGCACTTGCAGGACACCTTCTGGTTCCACCTGAATCACAGTCCAATCGATAACATGATTAGCATCAGGTACATATCTCTTAAGCAGTGAAACATGAAACACATTATGTACATTCATAGATGTAGGTAATGCAAGCATGTATGCAACTGGCCCAATCCTTTCCAGGATCTCAAATGGTCCACAAAATTTTGCTGCCAACTTGGCACAACTTCCCAGCTTCATGGAACTCTTATTAGTTTTCACTTTCAAGAAAACATGGTCACCCACTTTGAATTCTCTATGGTTTCTGTTACTATCAGCGTAACTTTTCTGCCTGTCCTGGGCAGATTTCAGATTCTGTTTGATTTTTATCATCTGATCTTCCATCTCTTTGAGTAGGTCAGGTCCAACTACTGCTCTATCAGCTGGATTATCCCAGCTCACTGGAGTGTTGCACTTTCTTCCATAAAGTGCTTCGAATGGGCTCATCTTCAGAGATGTATGATACCCATTATTGTAGGCGAATTCTACCAAATGCAGGTAGTCTTCCCACCTTGATGGTTTATCCATCACATACATTCTCAGCATGTCTTCTA
>JASDQU010026919.1:0-24584 GCA_032191745.1 Picea mariana
GTCCACCAACTTCGTGCACTCACCCATAACTAATTCTAACATTGTATTTGAAGACAACTTGATGATGGCCTTTGCAAGGTCAATTCAAGGGCATCTTGTAAAGAAGTGGTATTTCAAGTTTCAACCAAAAGAAATAAAGTATTTTCCTCAATTGGTGAAGATATTTCAAAAGGATTGGATCACGGGTTATGAAGAGGTTGAAGATGTTCAAGTCCTCATTGACCTACAAGGAAAAATGCTAGAAAATACAAATAATTTGGTTATGGAATATGGTGACCATCCTTCTGATGATATCCTTTTAGAGATAAAAGAGAAATGGGTGCACTTATATTTCTAGTGGAATATATCCAAGCACAACATCTTGAGCCTCGTATGCAAAGGATTGAAAATGATGTCCAGGAACAGGCTCAAATTTCACCTACCTCCCATGAGATTCTATCGCATGATCACTCAAGTTCAGAAAAGGACAATGAATGGGTGGCCTATTTGAAAATCCTCAAAGAAATGGACGAGGAAAGTGATAAAGGAGATATTGTTGAAGAAGGGCATGTAGAGACCATTTCTCTCCATATCGAGAATAAATATATCATTGAATAAAGCATGACTGAGTCACATCCAAAACCATGTGAGAACAAGGAATGTCAACTTTACCTCGAAAATCTTGAGGAAGACCCTATGATATATTTTAATGTGTTACCTCAACAGGAAAACAATGATGAATAGTCTTATCTTACAAAGGGTGACATGATTATGATTGATACGAAAGAAGAAATTTCTAGCCACATGGATAAAGAAGAGAAAGGCATCATAGTAGGGAGTGGTAAACAATAATATTATCATCTTTCCATTGAGAATCAAGATACAATTGAAGATCAAAGGGTTGAGGAAAGAATTTTTAAGAGTGATTTTCAGGAACCCACCCTCCCACCTCTGGATGAAAGCACAGATCAAATAGCCTACATGCCTTTTTTATCATTGGATTTTCATGATAACTCCTGCAGATATTTGGAAGGGGACAACTTGGTGGGAAGTTCTTCCAGATTAGAAGCATGATTGCACATATATTGAAAGTATTTATGCATTCCTTCAAGTCGACATATGCAAATGGGATGCAAGCTACTATCATTTTGATGATGATCCCATCTATGATACAGAGAATGATGATTATGAAATTGCATAGTTTTGGCCATATCAACAACCAAGTGTGGCCATATTATAGGAACATGTATCCTTAAAGGTGCAGAATGGGAGTTTCCACAATAAAAATTCAACATAAATTATTCAATCATGGATATTCTTAATCAATATCTCTCAAGTGTATAAAGATTCATTTGACAATGAGAGTTTGATGAGCACAATGGTAGGTAGGCCGAAGCATTCTAAGTTTCAAACTTATTTCACGAGTCTTCAACTTTGGACATCAAAGCAACCAACCATCACTCATAGGCTTACATGTTCTTACAATTTTCATGATTTAATCATTTGTGAATGTGATTAGATACATCAAGGAAGGGAAACAGTTTTCATGCAGGTTCCAACTAGAGCCACCATCCAAGCCTCATTTACTTGACAATTCTATGTGTAGTGCTAATTGTTGGGTATGTGTTATATTCTTTGAATGATTTTTTTTGCCTCGGGGAACATGTCACATTTTTTCCTTGTTTTTTGTGTCACGTCAATTTTCATGTCCATTGTTGGGAGTTTTTTCTACACATGGTTTTTTGCCGATGGTTTTCTATTTTCGGTTAAGGAATTAGGGTTGCTGACTAATCCAGGTTAGTGGGTTAGGGTTTTGGATGCCACTGGCTCCCATATGTATATTGTGTTGTAAACAATGTATGATAATGAATGAATATATAATATGTTGGTTTTCCTGGTTTGGGTTTCCAGGGGAAAAATCTATGTGTAATGTGTGTATTTTCCATTGTATCTTTTCTGTTCTTTTATTGAAAATCTGTTTGCAGTAAAATATTGTACAAGGTTAAAATCTACATTTGGTATCAGAGTTATTATTGGCTTAAGGGGGACGCCTTTGTGGTCAAGGGTTTGGCTTGGGACTGTGATAAGCCTTGTTACAGTGGTAGATCTACGATATTGATTTTTCAGGAGAAGAGAAATGGTGAGCAGTTCAAAAAATGGAGATCAAGAAATTTAATGGGAAAATTTTTGAGCTGTGGAATCTTAAGATGGAAGATCTGTTGGTAGATAGAGATCAATGGGTCACAGTAGATCTAGGTATTGCACCTATAGGAACATCAACAGATGACTGGAAAAAGTTGGATCGGAAGGCGAAGAGCACAATCTAATTGTGTCTCTTAGATTCAATAATATTGAATGTTTCAAGGGAAGCTACAACCAAGGATTTATGGGATAAGTTGGGGAACTTGTATTAGTCTAAGTCCCTGGTAAATAAATTGTTCTTGGGGAAAAAGTTATAGAACCTAAGGATGAGAGATGGAGACTCTATGACAGAGCATATGAACACCTTCAACACTGTGGTAAGTCAGTTGTTATCTGTTGAGATTAAAATTTTAGATGAAGATAAGTGTATTAGTTTACTGTGCTCTTTACCAAACTCATGGGATAGTCTGGTTGTGCCATAGGTAGTAATGCAACTACCTTGATTTTTGATGATGTGGTCTCATACTTGTTATCAGAGGAGATGAGACGGAAGAACATGGAAGGACAGAGCATGGATGCATTATTTGTAAGAGGATTCTCTTAACAAAGAAATAGATCTAAGACCTCAAGTGGGAGATCTAAGTCTAAGGGTAGTTCTCAATATCCCAGAAAGTTTGTAAAGGCACGTTGGAGATGTGGAAAAGAAGGGCACTACAAGAAGCAGTGTAGATCCAAAGTTGAGAAAAAGAAGGGATATGAAGAAGCTCCTTCTACAGAAGAAAAGACCTCCAAGGAAGAAGGAGGGGATGTGTACTTGGATTCTTCAAGGACACATGCATATCATGAGGCATGGTTGCTTGACTAAGGTGCATCCTTTTATATGACTCCCCACAGGGAGTGGTTTTGTGAATATGAAAGTTATGATGGAGGTAATGTTTTCCTAGGTGATGACTCGACAACCAGAATCATAGGACGAGGAAAATTCAAGTTGAGGATCATATATGGAAGGATTAGAACATTTCCTGGTGTTCTGCACATCCCAGGATTGGCCAAAAATTTGATTTATGTAATAAAAATGGACGATGCAGGGGTAAAAATGGTATTTGAAAAGGAAACATGCAAGATGGTACAAGGAGAAATGGTGTCGCTGAAGGGAGTTTGGATTGGAACTCTGTATAATTTGCAAGGAAGCACTATTATTAATAGTTCCATTGTTCCTGATATTGGATTTGAAGAAGAAATAACTCCTACAGTCTCTGGAGAAAATGTTATGTTGTGGCATCAAAGACTGGGGCATATCAAAGAGAAGGGTTTTTGCTTGCTGCAAAGTAAAGGTATGGTTGAAGGTATATCTAACTAATCACTGGATTTTGATTTCCATGAACATTGTGTATATGGGAAGCAGAATCGGGTAAGATTTCCCTCTGGTGCAATGAGCCCAGAAGGAATTTAACAGCTAGTTCACAGTGATGTGTTTGGACCTGTGTCGGTTCCATCATTGGTAAAATCTGTGTACTATGTCTCATTTATAGATGACTTCTCGAGGAATACTTGGATATATTTTCTCAGGAAGAAATCTGAAGTCTTTGATAGGTTTAAATATTTTAAGGCTCTTGTTGATAATCAAACAGAGAAAGAATTAAGGTGTTGAGAATAGATAATGGTGGAGAGTTCTGCGAGAATGAATTTGAAGAATTCTATAAGGAGTGTGGTATAGCAAGGTAGAATACTAATCCATATACACCTCAACAAAATAGAGTTGCAGAAAGGATGAACAAGACGCTGATGTAAAAAGCAAGGTGCATGCTCAGTGGTGCCAGGTTAGGGCAAAAATTCTGGGCATAGACAATGGGTACTGCATGTTACCTGGTGAATATATCACCCTCATCAGTACTGGATGAAAAGAATCCACAAGAGGTATGGACTAGTAAGAAACCTTTTCTCACACATCTCAAAGTATTTGGTTGTGAGGCCTATGTTCATGTTCCAAAGGAAAACATGAGTAAGCTAGATAAGAAGGTTGAAAAGTGTATCTTTATTGGGTATAAAGATGGTCTCAAAGGTTTTAATCTTTGGAACCTATAAACTAAGAAGGTTGTGTATAGTAGAGATGTGGTATTTAGAGAAAGGAAGGATGTTGTCAAATAGCAAGTCCTACCAAGTAAGGAATAACCATAGAAAATAGAGTTTGAGCCAAAGGATGATGAATCAGACTCTATAGAAGAACAATAATCAGAAGAAGAAAAACCCCATACTCCAGTATTGAGGAGATCGGTGAGAGAAAAAAAGATACCAGAAAGGTATACTACATCTGATTTCCTTAAATTTTGCTTTGTCTATTACTGATGATGATCCTAGAACTATTAGGGAGGAAGTGGATTCAGAGGATGGAAAACTCTAGAAAAAGGCCATGGTTGAAGAAATGATAGCCTTGGATAAGAATGAGGCTTGGGATCTAGTGGAGTTGTCGACTGGAAGAAATCCCATTGGAAGCAAATGGGTATTTAAAAATACGTTGAATGCAGAAGGAAAAGTGGATAAATACAAAGCTCAGTTGGTAGCAAAGGGTTAGTCCCAGCTTGAGGGAATTGATTTTGGTGAGATTTTTTCTCCTGTTGCCAAGTTAACTTCTATTAGATTTCTGTTATCTATTGTCGCTACATTTGATTTTGAAGTAGAACAGATGGATGTGAAGACAACATTCCTACATGGGGATTTGGAAGAAGAAATTTGTATGAAGCAGCTAGAAGGCTTTACTGTGAAGGATAAGAAGGAACTGGTATGCAAGATGAAAAAGTCCCTGTATGGTTTAAAACAATCACCAAGGATGTGGTATCAAAAATTTGATACTTATATGGTGGGACTTGGCTTCAGAAGAAGGAAAGAGGATCACTGTATGTATTTTAAATTAATTGGTGATCATTTGATTTATTTGGTCTTGTATGTGGATAACATGTTGTTGATAGGAATCAACAAGGAGATTATCCAGAATGTGAAAACTCAGTTGTCCTTTAAATTTGACATGAAGGATATTGGTGCTGCAAATTTCATTTTGGGAATGGAAATTAAAAGAGATCGGAAAAACATGAAACTCTGGTTAAATTAAAGAAAATATGTCAAGACAATATTACAGAGGTTTAATTTGAAGGAATGTAAACCGGCCAGGGTCCCTATTCCTGTAGGTGTAAATTTATCTACAGATCAATGTCCCAAGACACAAGAAGAGGAGGAGGACATGTCTCATGTTCTATATGCGAGTGCAGTTGGTAGTTTGATGTATGTAATGGTCTGTACTAGACCATGCATTGCACATTGTTATAACAAGTTTTGCCTCACCCCATGCAACTTGCTCAGAGGGCCTTTCCATTTCCCTATGCAGACTTGAAGTCCTATTTTGAACTTCCCAGGAAGAAAAAATATTATTTTTCCACATATATGCACCCTACAAGTTAGACAACATGTGTATACACAGGTTGCACCACTACAACCCACGTACATCGAGTTTGGTGCTCAAAATTAAAAATTGTGTCGGGTTTCCATGTCAAGTCACAAGATCCATGATCCTTGACCTTACATATACTGGAAACGTTTCGATTCGGCCCTTCAGTTCCATTTTAAGGCTATAAATTGAGCCATATCCAAACCGTGGAAGGGAAGAGAATTCAAATTTTGAGAGAAAAGATACTCTGGAGAAATTTTCAATTCACATTGAGTCTGCATCCCTTTTTCCTTTAAATTATGAACACATTGTTCAGCTCCCAATCTCTTCGCTCTTTGATGGAAAACCTCATTGTATCTCTTATATGAGCTTGCCTTTGGTGGAGGATTGAAGTGGTGGAGGCCCAACTGGAAGGGAATTAGTTTCTCAGTTCTGAGATGTGTTGACATGGAAGTTTGTCACTTATACACTTATGTTGATCTTTTTTTAATAGAAATACTCTTTTCTCGTCCAATTGATATCTTGCAAATATTTGAATTATTATTCCATGGGTGTATTTGTTATGAATGTTAATGGATTATGCTATTGTATGTGCTAGCTTTATATATTATCACCATATGCTTGTGTATATTGGTTGTTGAGGACAAGTTGCAGGTATAAATATTTGAGTTGAGTGCTCAACGGTGGTCTTCATTGAACGTCCGGACAAGGTAGTCTCTTTATCTTGTCTTGTTAGTATTTTCATTTATATATCATACTTGGGATTAGAGTTGATTTCTGCAGTCATTCTATTTGTTGTGGTTTATGCCATGTCATAGAGTGATTTTCTTCGTAACATAATTGGTGACCATATTGGGGATTGATCTTCTGTTTTGGGATTTGGAGTGTTTTTATCCTTGACTTGCTCTCTGTTAGCCTGAGTTTCCTTGTCGTCTGATTGTTTGACAACCTATTTTTACTTTGCATATGAGTTTCTTGGCTTAACCCTTTCCCATGAAATGTTTCACTACATATACACGGGTTTTCCCTTGACAGACGCGTACATACGCGAGGTTTCATTCTATAGGGCATGTACATACGCACGTTTTTCTAAAACAGTCACGTACATCAACTTTTTAATATTACTTGCTAAGTTTGGTGTTTGTTGGGTGAGTTTTGATGGTTGCTGAGTCTTCTTGGGTCTATGTCCTAACTGTTGAGTGCTTGCAGAGTGATAGGAAAGCTTTTTATTGTTGAATTTTCTGGCGATTTTTTCTTTCTCATCGTATTTTTTCATTGGTTATCCTTGCATCTTGGTCTGAGTGTTTTCTTCTTGGTATCCTGCTTGGCTTGTCTTTGTTTTCTTGCAGTAAGGTCTATATATCAAGCTGCAATTCAATCCTTGCATTTTCATTTCTTTATATTGAAAATACAAAAACATTACTCATTTTGCATTATGGCATTTGCTCTTTTGGTTATTTAGTATTGAACTTGACATATGAGGAAAGATTGCATCTTATTGAAATTGTAGAGTTGAATTGAAAGTTGCATTTTGAAAGATTATCATCTTTTGAGAATTTAAGATTAGGACTTAGCACTATGCTCATATTCATTTCTTTGATATGTTGAGTCATAACATCATCAGTTTCACGACCACATCTCTTGATTAAACAAAGCCATTAAAAGTAACGTTGATTTATTAAAATTGATTAGAAACGATTTTATTTTCCAAAGTACACAAACCAACATAGGATATAGGGCCTTGGAATAGGATTTTGTGAATAAACTTCTCCAAGGCTATTAAACTCAACATATGTGTCTGACTAGGGAGTGGTGAAATCCATTGTGTAATTAGTGATGTCAGGACACTCCACTCACACCAAAGTTAAGCATGAGGTTGCACGAAGTTGCTTGCAGATATATCCCTCTAATACCTTCCTAGCATCAACAATATTTCTATGGTTTCATTCGTATATGGGGGTCTTGCTAGTACCTTTACCTCTGTGAGAGGCGGTTCTTTCAAGATTTTGATTTTTGTTACCGTACCCATACGGTGGACCAAATTTATGAATGTTCTCCTACGCATTGGTTATATCGTGGTGGATCTAGTTTCTTGACATAGGTAGCCACATACGTTACTTGCAGGGGGTATTCTGTCGGTACCTTGAGTCAGATAAGGGTCAGACAACACACAAACTTTATGGAGGATTACCTCTCTAGGGGGATCTGACCGACTGCGTTGTTAAGCCCATGAGGGACATTATAACTGATTTTGATACCTCCAATATTTTTAAGGGAGTCTCAGGCCCCTCTTGGGCAAGACATACCTACTCTAGTGAGGGAGGCCCCTTTTTAGCTACTAGATCATGTTTGTGTGCATTGGTCTTTTTTCTTTACTTTGGTGTGGTATTTGATTATTAGTTGGCCTTACGATTTTGTATTGCGCTATGAGTTTTCGTTGCTATGGTTAGTGGATCCCCCGTGACTCCCTCAGTTGGCGCTACCCATCCCATGGTCTTTGCTCTTTCCATGGAGACGAATCCTTTTGTATTTCTGAGTGGTACGTCGAATCATGATACTCAGCCAATACCTTGGGCCTCTAATCATTTTTCTCTTAGTATGCCAGACATGTCTTTGCACTTGCCATCCTTTGTTTTGTCTTCTTATGTGAATCCTAGTTTTAGGTCTGGGGGCATGATGCCTCTTTATTCTCCCTTTTCGTTTAGTGGGAGTCATATCCCTCAACCAACTCTTACGGTAGGAGTTTGGAATATTATTTCATATGGATCCATTCCTAGCTTCACTTTTCCAGGAGCAAGTGCTCAAATGGGAAGTCATTCTACTTATTACATCTCGTCCATCTATCCTTATTCCGTTATGCCGGTTCCTATGAAATATTTTCCCATGGCGGACCTTCGTCTATCCTCTGGTGTTTCATCTGGGGGAAGTTAGTTTTATAGTATGGGAAAACCCCTTCACGAAGTTCCTTCATCTGGGGGAAACATATATCCTCACCCGAGTAACCATTTTCATGTCGCTTTATCCTCGCGAGCGACTTCCTCGGTGATGATGCCCTTACAACCCTTCATGAATCAGTTTGGAGGAGGATACTATCCTGCTAGACAAGGCCATGGTGTATACCAGAACCCTTCTTGGATAACAATCTCTCAAAATCAGTCTTTCTCGGAACCTTGGTCTCAAATGCCGCAACCAAACACTGCAAGTCATGGTAGAATCCCAAGTCCATTCACTGCAAGTCATACTAGCATTACATCACCAACCTATGCTAGTCATGTTGGAGATAGGTCAAAAATCTCTCCAAGTCATGTTGAAGACCAACAACTAGCCGTTGCATGTCATGTTGGGGGCACAACTCTAGTCACTTCTAGTCACACTACACATACATCACCAACCAATGCTAGTCATGATGGGGATTCATCACCAACCTCTACTAGTCATGTTGGGGATTCGTTAACAACCTATGCAATCCATGTTGAACATCTGCTACTAGCCTTTGCAAGTCATACTGGGAGCATATCACCAGACACTACAAGTCATCTTGGGGGCATTAATATGATCGAGAATCCTAGACGTATAGGACGTAAGCCCAATTTCCTTTGTAGACTTTGTAATGGAGGCCATCCAACTTGTCTGTGCCCTGCTACTATCATGGTACAAGAAGCACAGTCCTTGTCTGATATCCCTTCGGGTTCTGAGTCATCTTTGGTTTCCCAATATTCTAATCCTTCTTTGGTTGATACAACGATCATGTCGATGCAATCTTTGGTTGATCTCACTCTTCTTTTGGGGGGTGATGCGTCTCTTGACCATGTTGTCTCACATCCTGTTCAACCAACGGTCGCGTCGATGCAATATTTGGAGGACACCACTCCTATTTTTTGGGGTGATGCGTCTCTAGACCATGTTGTCTCCCATCCTATTCAACCAGCGGTTGAAGAAGTGGTTGTGTCGATGCAATCTTTGGTCGATCCCACTCTTCTCTTGGAGAGTGACAAGTCTAAGGAAGTGACATTGCCTATGCAATATTCGGTCAATCCCGCTCTTCTTTTGGAGGGTGATGCATCCTTCGACCATGTCCTTAGTGTTTCTAGTCTTGTACCTTTTTAACAAGGGAACATTCCACTCTCTTCGAGTATGCTCCCTCCAAGTCCTAGGGTGGTTTCCTTTGGTTTGAATGATCTTGTAGAGCCTTGACTTCCTTCTTCTACACCCTTCCAGATAAGGGTCATTCTTCGATATATTGTATATAAGGTAACCTATGCAAGTATTTTATCCTCCTCGACTTGGAAAGCTTTGGTTTTTCCCAATATTGTGTCAGTTATCTGTGAGTTGTTATATTTCGACATAAGTCTTGCATGGGAGCCTTGGCCTCCCCCATGATATGCTTTTTAGAACAACATTTTGGAGTCTGAGTTAAGCTCTTTTCCGACTCTCTAAAAAAGAAAAAAGATTGTCGAGTGAACTTATCTTTTTCACGCTCGTTAAATTCCTTTGAAAGGATGTCTATTTGGTGTAAGTTTAACCCTTTTTCAGACCAAATAGACTAATTTCAAAAAAGGAATACTCTAATCACTAGTGGCTAGAACAGTTCTCTTGGGTATTGTTTTATACTTTTTCAGGTCTAGGGGACTAAATCTATGAAAAAGGACATTCTTTGGAGTTAAGTTGTAATTGCATTGCATCCTCTTGCTTGCATTATTGAGCCTATTTCCAGTTCCCACTTTCTTGTTGTAATCCTATTACCTTAGCAATTTGCATCACTAGCCAAGCAAAGCCTTATTTATATCATTTGCAGCTTGACACCCTGTACCCTAATAGGAAACATTCCCCCGGGTGTCCATGCCTTGCATGCACCTCCTTTCATTGAGCATAGGTATGTTCCACTGTTGGAACTGGTTACTTACTTGCGACACTCGTTTCCTCCATTGTATCGTATCATTCATTTGCCTATGAAAAAATAAAAAAAGACGGGCAGGAAAAGAATATTATCTCATATTGGAAGCATCATACAAAACTCAATAAATCTAGCTTCAGATAAAAATATAGTGAATATATCAGCAACCTAGTCATATGTTCTGCAATATTCAAGAGAGACAACATTTTCATGAACTAATTGTCACAAATAGTGAGCATGGAACTCAACATGCTTCATCTCACTGTGGGCAATAGAATTGCCAACAACATGTATGGCACTTTGATTATCACAATAGATTGAGTCGAGATCTGAACAAGAAATTCAAGTTCACCCAAAAGTTGGTGGATCAGGAATGCTTTAGTACTTGCTTGAACGGTGCCATGATATTTTGCTTCTATAGTCGACAAGGAGACTACCTTTTATTTCTTGCATGACCACACCAACGATCCAGTGATGAGACGAAACACATAGCTAGAAGTGGAATTTTGATCATCATTGCCACCAACCCAGTCGAATTCGGTGAAGCCAACCAATGAATCTAAACTTTGATAATACTTGATATCAAAATGAGTGGTAACCTTGAGATAGCAAAAAATTATTTTGACTTCTTTCTATTGGATTTATCTGGGGTCCTGCATAAACTAGGAAACCACACTAACAACAAAGGAAATTTCAGGTTGACTGTGAGTAAGATAAATAAGATTGTCGATCGGT
This sequence comes from Picea mariana, assembly GCA_032191745.1. Lineage (NCBI taxonomy): Eukaryota > Viridiplantae > Streptophyta > Pinopsida > Pinales > Pinaceae > Picea > Picea mariana. Next base: position 11,190 of record JASDQU010026919.1, read on the forward strand.
TGTTGATGTGTAACATCGACTTTGGGAGTTTGACAAGTTTTGGTAAGCTTGACTCCAAATTTAAAGGGAGTAGCATAGGGCTTACAATCAACTATCTTAAAACATATCAAAAGATCCATCACATATTTAGATTAAGAAATGAAAAAGCCATCACATAGTGGTGATACTTGAAGACCCAAAAATAATGTTGAGTACCAAGATCTATCATATCAAAGGAGTCAACAAATTGTTTCTTAAATCTAAGAATGAGATCAGTATTATTTCCAGTAATGAGAAGATAATTTGCATAGAACATAACAATTAATATGTCTCCATTGGTATGGAGTACATACAAGATGTGATCAGATTCACAACATTTCAAACCAAGTCAAAGAAAGAAATTTTTGATCTTAGAATACCAAGCTCGGGGAGCCTGCTTCAAACCATAAAGCGACTTCTTGAGTTGAAAAACCAAGGTAGAATCTATCACAAAACCAGGTGGTTGTTCCATGAAAATTTATTCAGATAGGTATCCATGAATAAAGACACTCTTCATATCCATCTGATGGATTTGCCATCCAAAACGAGAAACAAGGGAAAGAATCAGTCGAACAAAGTTCATCTTTGCAACAAGGGCAAAGTTCTCAGTGTAGTCGATACCTTCTTGTTGAGAACATCCCTTTGCAACCAGACATGTTTTATGTCGCCCATAGACACCTTCAGAGGTAAATTTGGTCATGTAGACCCATCGACATTATTACCTCTCCAGGAGGTACCCTACATTTTTTATCTGGCTACACTATTGTAAGCCTAAAGATGCAAGTCAAAGATTTGTAGGCCATGTGGAAGATTGTCTATTATGGACTCTTAGACTTGTTAGTTAGCCATGATCAATCTTTCTAGACTTCATTCTCACTTCCCTTCATCATAGATAGGATTAGGGGACTTGAGGTGAACCTATTGAGACACATGGTTTATAGGAGCTAGGTTTATGGTAGGGGTGATCGTGTTGGGTATGTGTTATATTATTTGCATGATTATACCTTGGTTTTTCATGTCACCTCGATTTTTCTGTCCATTGTTGGGTGGTTTTTCGACACATGGTTTTTGTCGATGGTTTTCTATTTTCAGTTAAGGAATTAGGGTTGTTGACTACTCCATGTCATTGGTTTAGGGTTTCGGATGGCACTGGCTCCTATATGTATATTGTATTATAAACAATGTATCACTATGAATGAATATAGAATATGTTGATTTTCCCAGTTTGGGTTTCTAGGGGAAAAATATCTGTGTAATGTGTGTATTTTCCATTGTATATTTTTTGTTCTTTTATTGAAAATCTATTTGCAGTAAAATATTGTACAACGTTAAAATATACATTTGGTATCAAAGATTTGTTAGCTTCAGGGGGGAACTTTTGTGGTCAATGGTTTGGCTCGGGACTGTGATAATCCTTGTTATAGTGGGAGATATTGATTTTTCAGGTGAAAAGAAATGGCGAGCAGTTCGAAAATGGAGATCGAGAAGTTTAATGGGAAAAGTTTTGATATGTGGAAGCTCAAGATGGAAGATCTGTTGGTGGACAGAGATCAGTGGATTGTGGTGGATCCAGGTAATGCACCTACAGGAACTTCAATAGATGACTGGAAAAAGTTGGATCGGAAGGCGAAGAGAACAATCCAACTGTGTCTCTCAGATTCAATATTACTGAATGTGTCAGAGGAAGCTACAACTAAAGATTTATGGGATAAGTTGGTGAAGTTGTATCAGTCTAAGTCCCTAGTAAATAAACTTTTCATGAGAAAGAAGTTGTATAACCTGAGGATGAGAGATGGAGATTCAGTGGCAGAGCATTTGAACGCCTTCAATACTATGGTAAGTCAATTAGTATATGTTGATATTAAAATTTCAGATAAAGATAAGTGTATCATTTTACTATGTTGTTTACCAGACTCATGGGATAGTCTGGTTGTGGCCATAGGTAGTAATACATCTGCGTAGATGTTTGATGAAGTGGTCTCATCCTTGTTGTCAGAGGAGATGCAATGGAAGAACATGGAAGGACAGAGCACAGATGCATTATTTACAAGAGGACGCTCCCAGGAAAGAAATAGATCTAAGTTCTCAAGTGGGAGATCTAAGTCTAAGGGTAGATCTAAATCTCCCGAAAAGTTTGTAAAGGTATGTTGGAGATGTGGAAAAGAAGGGCACTACAAGAGGCAATGTAGATAAAAAATTGAGGGAAAGAAGGGATCTGAAGAAGCTCCTTCTACAGAAGAAAATACCTCCAAGGAAGAAGGAGGGGATGTGTAATTGACTTCTTCAAGAACACATGCAGATCATGAGGCATGGTTGTTTGACTCAGGTGCATCCTTTCATATGACTCCCCACAGGAAGTGGTTATGTGAATATGAAAGGTATGATGAAGGCAATGTTTTCCTAGGTGATAACTCGACAACCAAAATCATATGACGAGGAAAAGTCAAGTTGAGGCTCATATATGGAAGGATTAGAACACTACCTAGTGTTCTGCACATCCCAGGTTTGGCCAGAAATTTGATTTCTCTAAGTAAAATGGACGATGCAGAGGTAAAAACAATATTTAAAAAGGAAACATGTAGGATGGTTCGAGGAGCTATGGTGTTGTTGAAGGGAGTTTGGTTTGAAACTCTCTATAAGCTGCAAGGAAGCACTATTAGTAATGGGTGTAATAGTTCCATTGTTCTTGATATTGGAGTTGAAGAAGAAAGAAATCCTTCAGTCTCTGGAGAAAAGGTTATGTTGTGGCATCAAATACTGGGGCATATCGGAGAGAAGGGTCTTTGACTACTACATGGTAAAGGTATGGTTGAAGGTATGTCTAACTACTCTCTGGATTTTGATTTCTATGAACATTGTGTATATGGGAAGAAAAATTGGGTAAGATTCGTCTCTGGTGCAACAAGGGTAGAAGGAATTTTACAACTAGTTCACCGTGATGTGTTTGGACATGTGTGAGTTCCTTCATTGGGAAAATATGTGTACTATGTCTTGGGAAAATCTGTGTACTATGTTTATTCCATTGGGAAAATCTGTGTACTATGTTTGTGGCAAGAATACTTGGTTATATTTCCTCATGCAGAAATTTGAAGTCTTTGATAGGTTTAAAGAGTTTAAGGCTCTTATTGAGAATCAAACAGAGAAAATAATTAAGGTGTTGAGGACAGATAATGGAAGAGAGTTCTGCAGGAATGGATTTGAAGAATTATGTAAGAAGTGTGGTAGAGAAAGGCAGAATACTACTCCATATACACCTCAACATAATGGAGTTGCAGAAAGGATGAACATGATGCAGATGAAAAAAGCAAGGTGCATGCTCAGTGGTGTCGGGTTAGGGCAAGAATTCTGGGCAGAGGAAGTGGGTATTGCATGTTACCTATTCAACAGATCGCCCTCATCAATGTTGGATGGCAAGACTCCACAAGAGGTATGGACTGGTAAGAAACCTTCTCTCACACATCTCAAGGTATTTGGTTGTGAAGCCTATGTTCATGTTCCAAAGGAAAACATGAGTAAGCTAGATAAGAAGGATGAAAAGTGCATCTTTATTGTGTATAAAGATGGTCTCAAAGGTTATAAGCTTTGGAACTCAGAAACTAACAAGGTTGTGTATAGTCGAGATGTGGTATTTAGAGAAATGAAGGATGTTGTTAAACAAGAAGTCCTACCAAGTAAGGAAGAACTAGAGAAAATAGAGTTTGATTTAAAATATGATGAATCAGACTCTACAGAACAACATGAATAAGAAGAAGAAGATCCTCATACTTTAGTATTGATGAGATTGGTTCGAGAAAGAAGGCTACCAGAAAGGTATACTCCATTTGATTTACCTTCAAATTTTGTTTTGTCTATTACGGATGATGATCCTAGAACTGTTAGGGAGGAAATGGATTCAGAGGATGGAAAGCTCTGGAAAAAGGCCATGGATGAAGGCATGGTAGCCTTTGATAAGAATGAGGCTTGGGATATAGTGGAGTTGTCAACTGGGAGAAATCTCATTGGCAACAAATGGGTATTTAAAAAAAAGTTGAATGTAGAAGGAAAAGTGGAGAAATACAAATCTTGGTTAGTAGCAAAGGGTTATTCCCAAGTTGAGGGAATTGATTTTGGTGAGATTTTTACTCTTGCTGCCAAGTTAACTTAATAAGATTTATGTTATTTGTTGTTGTTGTATTTGATTTTGAAATAGAATGGATGGATGTGAAGAAAACATTCCTACATGGGGATCTGGAAGAAGAAATCTATATGAAGCAACCATAAGGCTTTGTTGTGAAGGGAAAGAAGGAGCTAGTATGCAAGATGAAAAAGTCCTTGTATGGTTTAAAACAATCACCAAGGATGTGGTATCAAAAAATTTGGTACTTATATGTTGGGACTTGGCTTCACAAGAAGCAAAGAGGATCATTGTGTGTATTTTAAATTAATTGGTGATCATTTGATTTATTTGGTCTTGTATGTGGATGACATGTCGCTGATAGGAAACAACAAGGAGATTATCCAGGATTTTAAAACCCAGTTGTCCTCTAAATTTGACATGAAGGATCTCGGTGCTTCAAATTTCATTTTGGGCATGGAAATTAAAAGAGATCGGAAAAAGAGGAAACTCTGGTTAAATCAGATAAAATATGTCGAGACAATATTGCAAAGGTTTAATATGCAGGAATGTAAACTGGTCAAGGTCCCTATTCCTGTTGGTGTAAATATATCTGCGGATCAGTGTCCTAAGACACGGGAAGAGGAGGAGGACATGTCTCCCGTGTGATGTCCCGTTCCCAAGAGTAGACTAGCAGGGAGTGACTTAGTAGTCTATTTTTTCCCGTAGACATTAGTCATGCACAAACGAGGAACAAGAGGATAAATACGAGTGAATAAGTAGAGAAATGAAGAATTAAGCCAAAAAGCATAGGAAAAGTCACTTAAGCTAAAGAAAACAAGGAAATAGAAGAAAAGGGTGTTGAGGGGGAGACTTAATTAATTAATCACTCACCTTAGGAGGAAAAGCGCCTAGCTTAAGTGATGTCAATGGAGAATTAGAACGGGAAAGTTATAAAAGGAGGAATTCGACCTAATTCCTCAGGATGATATGATTTGATGTTGAGAGAGTTCCAGAGGAGGAAATCGACCTCTTTATTGTTTTGTGGATTTCTGGAGGAAACCACCACATATATTGGTTTCGGTCTTGTAATACACACCCTATTCTATCAGAGATACCATCCAGGTATTTCACCGTGCTATTTCAAGAGTATTCAGATCTATTGCATGATGGTGCAGCTCAGCCAATGAGGGCACAATGGTTAGAGAAGGTTTTGTGTAGTTACACGAGACCAAGGCTTATCTCACATATCCCTTCCGACCCAGTTGAGGATCAGCTAGGGCACTTCTTTTGAGCCACCAGTTATCAGATTCTGACGATGGAATCTACGAGGGTGCATCAACCAGCCAGAAAGTGTGCAAATCTTGAGGAGGGACCTTTGGGGTTCTAGGAGGCTTTCCAGATCATATAAGAGGAAATCCTTCCAACTCATTACAGAGGAGGCTAGGGCGCACATTTTGAGACAAAAATCATTAGATTCCTTCGGTGGAATCATTAGGGTGCACTCATTGAGCCTAAGAGGTGTGCAATCCCCAGGGGATGACATCCGGAGCTTCATGGGTCATATCTTTAGCCCGGCAATTGTTAGGAGGTTACTAGGTACTAGGGCGCTCAGTTTGGGATAGTTTCTAGGCGAATCTGTCGAGTAAATGCTCCAGGTCAAGTTTTCCATCATTTGCAACAATTATCGTGAGTTTCTGGTACTGCATTTTGATGATTTATCTGTGTAGCTTGTGCAGATCTATCCATATCTTTTGTTCACGGGTATTTTGTATTCATTGCATTGTATTCTAGTGACAATCCATGAGATCTAACTGATGACTATTTTTCTACTTTCTGCATTCCAGTTGTATTTCCTGCTTTTTCCATATAATACATGCTATTGAGATTGTGTTGATTCATTGCTTCGCATGCTTCATGTATATGTACAAAACTTATTTGTATGACACACACATACAAAAACAACCAAGCATGTTAAACAATTAATTAAAACGCATCCATAAACCCCTAGAGTATCATATCCGAGATTCATAGCACTAGATGAATAGTAAATATCCAGATCCACCGAATTTGGGATATTTCAGTGGTATGAGAACCTTCTTTCTGCCAACCTGTGAAGAAGTGCTTCTCATGACCCCATGATTCTAGGAGTAGGTGAAGAATACCCAGAGGGCTAAGGACATATTGGGGACGAGTACATTCAGTACCATAGAGGACATAACAGAGACAAAAGAGACAGGAACAAAAGGGACTACACTCCCTTCTACACTCAGTCAGATACAAAGCCAAAGTTAAAGGAAAGAGAGCACATTAGCTCTGACATAGAGGTAGAGATAGAGAGGAGTATGGGTGACAGATGAGAGACACCAGAGTGTAGGGGGAAATGCCCTGAGACACATCCTGACAGTACATAGGCCATCTTGAATGACCTATCCAAAGGGTAGCAGGACATGATGAATGCCATAGCACAGATGGCCATCAACACACAAATGATCCAGCACAACGTGAGCACTATAGGTGCCAATGTCATAGGAGGAGCCACTGGTTTAGAAGGACATCGAGGAGGTGGGGCCAGTGGATCCAGTGGATCACAGGGTGGAGCGAGTGGACACCCTTCACCTATATGTTCCTATACATCATCTGGGAGGATTACCCGACCTTTATATCCATAGTTCCATGAGGGACAATCATTGGGACAACTAGGGCATGTAGGGGGATAGCCAAGTTAGAGACATGTAGTGCCACAAGACCCATTTAGAGAATACATGAGATATTACTTGGCACTAGGACTAGAGTTCCACGCAGACATGAGTTTGCTAAACTATTTTTTGATAAGATATCGAAACAGACCCCAGGAGACACAAAGGGGCAATGCGCAAACTCAAAACATGGATTTCATCAAGACAGTGGGAATGTTGAACATTCCTACTTTCGATGGGTCATCACAATGGTCAACTTAGGCATGGGTACAAAATCTTGACACATATTTCAAGATTAACCCGAGGACAGAGTCAAAAGTTATCAACTTTTCCACCTTGCACTTGGATGGGGATGCCCATGAGTGGTGGTACCATGGGATGGTGACCTTGGGTCCTAACCACATTACTTCATACTTGGAGTTCACCGAGAGTTTGATGGAGAGGTTTGAAAAGAGAGATCCATAGCTCCATTTCAAGGATCTTACAAAGTTGAGACATACATGATTAGTTGAGGCCTTCATCATAGAGTTCCAACAGAAGGCAGTGGATGTATCATATTTATCGGAGCACAGGTTGGTGATGTTGTTCACCAAGGCATTGATGCAACCATTGAGGGGTTGGGTTAAGGATTTCAAGACTCGCACACTACAGGAAGCCATTGTGTGCACAAGAGACATGGAAGACTCAACGTTGAAACCAAAAACCTTTACCAAACCCTTTGAACCATAGGGAGATAGGGATCAGAAAATCCCTCAAAGGGAATGGAAGCATAAGCCCAAGTTGGACGATGACACCAGATGAGAGTTGATGAGGAAGAAGCTTTTCTTCTCTTCCAAAGACCCTTGGGTTCCAAGGCTTAAATTCACGGGAAAGGGACATATCCACTACATTGAGGTGGAATCAGGTAGTGATGAGGAGGATGAGGAGATTGGGGCACATGCAGACAATGATTCAGAGGATGAGACCACACATGATCTAGAGCGAGAGTCGAAGAAACCTCAGATACTGAAAGAGGCACAACCCAAGGAGGAGACAAAACCTCATAGAGAGGTGAATGGGAGAACCATAGCAACCCTTTCCATAGTACCCATGTACAACACTCTCAGGCTCAAGGTCCTTGTACAAGGACAATGAATGAAAAATCTAGTTGATGGTGGGGCCACCCACAATTTCATAGATGCATTCTTAGTAGCCAGGAGGGGGTTACGCACTGAGGAGTTTGAGGGATTCCACGTGGTCATGGAAGATGGATACACAATGACATGTTTGGACATGGTCCCATACCAAGAGGTCAAGCTAGGAAACTACACCTTTACGGATACATTTTATGCAGTTGACCTATCAGATACATATGCAGTGTTGGGGTACATTGGTTATATTCATTGGGAGAGATTGGGTTCAACTATCAGATGTTGACCATGAGCTTCAGATACGAGCTTCATATATGTCAGTGGATCGAGAGTGGTACTGAGAGGTATGTCTACTGGAGCACCCTGAGTAGTATCAATGAAGAGGATGGAGTCGATCTTCCATCATGGTGATGTAGCTTATGCAACACAGTGTTTGATAACTACCCGAAAGGATTCACAGGGAAAAGAGCATTACCATCCACAAATTAAGAAGCTTATGAGTTAGTATGAGGCATTGTTTGGGCCAATACCACCAAGGAGACCACCAAATAGGGGATTCGATCATACGATTGAGTTGGAGGTAGGGGCTACACTGATGATCACCGCACCCTATAGGAACCCCAAGATATTCAAGGATGATATTGAGAAAGCAATAAAAGAATTTCTTGCGATGGGGCACATCATGCCCATCATGAGTCCTTTTGATTCTTCAGTCGTTCTGGTACTAAAGAAAGATAGCATGTTGAGGATGTGCATTGATTACAAATCTCTCAACAAGAAAATGATCAAGAACATGTATCCCATTCTATGCATAGATGAGTTGATGGACAAGTTACATGGGGCATTTTTCTTCACTGAGATTGATCTGCGGTCAAGATATCATCATATCAACATCAAAGAGTAGGACATAGAGAAGATAACGTTCATATGCCATTTCAAACGTTTCGAGTTCTTGGTCATGCCATTCGGATTGACCAATGCATTGCCACTTTCCAGTCTTGCATGAACCACATCTTCAAGGGGTGGTTGAGGAAGTACCTTTTGGTATTCTTCGATGACATATTGATTTACAACATGACGTGGGATGAGCAATTGGCACATTTGGAGGAGGTCTTGGGCATTATGCAGGGACAATCATTATATGCCAAGGAGTCCAAATGTGAGTTTGGGATGAGAGAGATATTTTACTTGGGGTATATCATCAGTGAGAAGGGAGTACAGGTTTATCAAGACAAGATCATGGCCATTATGGATTGGCCAACACCCAAGAACCTCACGGAGCTGAAGGGATTCTTTGGGTTATGTAGTTACTACAGGCGGTTTGTCAAAGGCTTTTCACAGTTGGGAGTACCGCTCATAGATCTAACCAAGAAGGGTGTTTTTCATTGGATGGATGAGTCACAACAAACATTTGAGAAAATGAAGGAGGTTATGAGCACATGCCCTGTTCTATCCCTTCTGGATTTATCTCAATCATTTGTCTTAGAGTGCGATGCATCAAGGGTGGGGATTGGAGCAGTTTTGATGCATGGAGTCCATCCGATTATGTTCAAGAGTAGGAATCTCAACGAGTCAGAGAGACTCTACTTGATTTACAATAAGGAAATGTTGGAAATCATGCATGTCTTAACTAAATTCAGGTAGTATCTGGTGGGTAGCATATTTGTAGTGAAGACTGATCACAATAGTCTCAAGTATTTACTGAATCAGAAAGACCTCGATGAGAGACAATAGAAGTGGGTCTCAAAGATTCAATCCTTTGAATTTGAAATTGAGTATTTTAAGGGAAAAAGGAATGTTGTAGAAGATGCCTTGTCCAGGAGGCCAACAAGGTGTTCGATTATGGATATTTGCATAGACTGGAAAGCACATTTCTTGGTGGAGTAAACCAATTTTTTTTTTTCTTGTGAGGTATTGGATGGATAGGTGGTTGATGATAGATACCGGGTACTAGATGATGTCATATTATATAAGGACCAGATCTACTTGGTTCCATAATCTACCTTGAAAGGGAAGATTCTGAAGGTGTGTCACGATTTGCCTGCAGCTAGGCATCAGGGGTACTTCAAGACTTACAAGCAGATCATGGAGAGATTCTCATGGAAGGGTCTCAAGGATGATGTCCTGAAACACATCCAGGAGTGCATGACTTGTCAACATAACAAGTCCAAGCAGACACACCCTGCGAGGTTACTTCAACCTCTACCCATTCTAGCTAAAAAATGGGAGAGAATTTCTATGGACTTCATTATAGGTCTTCCTCGAGTGCAGAGAAGGGACTGTATATTTGTAGTGGTCGACAAGATAACCAAATTTGCACACTTCTTTTCCATACCCACAGACTATAAGGCCATATAGGTAGTAGAGCTATTTTTCAGAGAGGTTTTTTGGTTGCACGGTTTACCCAAGAAGATAGTCAGTGACAGAGATGGGCGCTTCATCAATGCATTGGTGGGCACAGAGCTAGCCACGAGTACTAGATACCACCCATAGATAGATGGAAAGATAAATATTTTCAACAAATGGGTGGAGGGGTATCTGAGAAACTATGTGGGGGGGACACAACGCACATGGGTGAGATGATTGCACATGGGTGAGTATTGTTACAACACAACTTACCATATGTCTATAAGGATGTCTCCATTTAGAGCATTGTATGGATACCATGCACCCTCTTTTGTGGAGAATGTGTTTGGGGATAGCAGGTTCCTGGGGGCCAGAGATTGGGTTGAGGAGAGTCATAGGATTCCACAGGAAGTAAAGGAAAACTTACGTGGGACTTGGTTTTTCCGCGTTTACATCCATACAGTCAGTCCTCCTTGAAAAGGAGCGGGGTAGAGAAATTGAAGCCCAGATTCTATGGATTGTAAAGAGTGATCAAGAGAGTAGGTGAGGTGGCATATGAGCTAAAGTTGTCATAGGTTAGCAAGATTCACAACGTATTTCACATTTCTTTCCTTAAAAGGTAGTGGGGTAGTAGGTTAGAATTTCAGAGGAGTTGCCACCCTTGAATGAGGAGGCTCAATTGGAGCTAGTACTAGAGGAGGTGCTCGAGAAGAGAGAGCGCATATTGAGGAGTAGGGTCATCAGGGAGTGCTTGGTTATATGGAGGGGACTTCCAGTGGAGGATGCCATAGGGGAGGGAGAACATATATTGTAGCACCCAAGATTGATGTTGCTTGAGGAAAATCAATCTTGGGAAGGGAGGACTCTGATGTCCCGTTCTCCAAGAGTGGGATAGTAGGGAGTGGCTTAATAGTTTATTTGTTCCCGTAGACTATAGTCAGGCACAAACAAGGAACAAGAGGATAGATAAGGGTGAATAAGTGGCTAAACGATGAATTAAGCCACAAAGCATAGGAAAAGTCACTTAAGCTAAAGTCAATGAACAAATAGAAGAAAAGGGTGTTGAGGGGGAGACTTAATTAATTAATCACTCACCCTAGGAGGAAAATCACCTAGCTTAAGTGATGTCAATGGAGAATTAGAACGGGAAAGGTATAAAAGGAGGAATTCAACCTAATTCCTCAGGATGTTATGATTTGATGTTGAGAGAGTTCCAGAGGAGGAAATCAACCTCTTTGTTGTTTTGTGGATTTCTGGAGGAAACCACCACCTAGATTGGTTTTAGTGTTGGAAGACACACCCTAGCCTATCGAAGACACCATCCAAGTAATTCATTGTGCCAATTTAGGAGTATTCAGATCTATTGCAGTGATGGCGCAACTAAGCTAGTGAGGGTGCAAGGGTTAGAGAGGGTTTTGTGTAGCTGCATGAGACCAAGGCTTATCTTACCGGTTCCTTCTAACCCAGTTGAGGATTAGCCAGGGTGCTTCTTTTGAGTCACCAGTCATCAGATTCTGACAGTGGAATCTACCAGGCTGCATCAACCAGCTAGAAAGTGCGCATCTCTTGAGGAGGGACATTTGGGGTTCTAGGAGGCTTTCCAGCTCAGATAAGAGGAAATCCTCCCGACCCATTATTGAGGAGGCCATGGCGCACATTTTGAGACATATATCATTGGATTCCATTGGTGGAATCACTAGGGTGCACTCATAGAGCCTAGGAGGTGCGCAACCCCCCATGGGATGACATCCAGAGCTTCATAGGTCAAATATTCAATCCGACAGTTTCTAGGAGGTGCCTAGGGACGAGGGAACTCGGTTTGGGATAGTTTCCAAGCGAATCTGTCGAGTATAGCCACCAGGGCAAGTTTTCCAGCATTTGGAGCAGTTGTCGTGAGTTTCTGGAACTGCATTTTGGCAATCTATCCGTGCTTGTGAAGATCTATCCATATATTCTATTCACAGGTATTTTGTATTCATCGCATTGTATTCCAATGATGATCCATGAGATCTAACTAATGGTTATTTCTTTGTTTTCTCCATTCCATATGTATTTCCTGTTTTTTCCATATAATACATGCTATTGAGATTGTGTTGATTCATTACTTCGTATGCTTCATGTATATGTCCAAAAATTATTTGTATGACACACACATGCGAGAATCACCAAGCATGTTAAACAATTAATTAAAATGCATCTAGAAACCCCCAGAGTATTAGATCAAAGAGTTAGAGCACTAGATCAATAGTAAATATCTAGATCCGCCATATTTGGGATATTTCATCGTGTTCCATATGCGAGTGCAATTGGAAGTTTGATGTATGTAATGGTCTGTACTAGACCGGACATTGCACATGTAGTGGGAGTTTTGAGCATGCATATTTCAAAACCAAGGAAGGAGAATTGGACAATAATGAAAAGGGTTTTCAGGTATTTGTGTGGCACTACTAGCTATGGATTTTGCTACCAAGGAAGACCAGGATTGGATAGAGTGTTGGACATACATGGCTTTGTGGATGCATACTGGGCTAGAGATCTGGATCATAGGAGATCTACAAGCGAGTATGTGTTTAACCTGTTTGGAGGAGAAATCAGTGGGATGAGCAAAAGACAACTTGTAGTGGCACTTTCAACTACATAAGTTGAATACATGGAAACCACTCATGCAAGTAAGGAAGCAATATGGTTACAAAGATTGTGTTCATGTATTGGATTGGTACAACAATATTTAAGGATAGATTGTGGCAGTCAGAGTGTAATTTTTTGGGCGAAGAACCCAACTTATCATTTAAAGACAAAGCATATTGATATTCAATATCGCTTTGTGAGAGACATGGTTGAAGAAAATAAATTGTTGTTGATGAAGGTGGAAACTTTGAAGAATGTTGCAGATTCATTAACAAAATCTATGAGCATTGAGAAGTTCTCTTAGTGTAGAGGATCCATGGGATTTTTTTCCCTGGATTGTTGACTATGTAATCCTGTAACCCCCTTTATGCAAAGAAAACAACAAGTGGGAGAATGTTGGGTATATGCTATATTATTTTCATGATTAGACCTAGTGTCTTCTACATTGCGCTGGGCACACAGGGGGGGTTTGAGGGAGGGC
>JASDQU010026922.1:8845-29542 GCA_032191745.1 Picea mariana
AAATTTATGTATGAGATTTTGTAAAGAAAATGACTCTTTGGTGAATTGGAATGAAATAAAGGATTTCTTTATGTCTCATATCTCTTGATTATAATCTTGGCGAATTTACTTTTATCTTTACATTTATTTCAGAAATTAATATGTTCAGAAAATTGCATAAAAAGTAAATTTCCAACAAGCTTTTTATTGATAAAAGACTAGCCTAAGCACTCGTAATTAATACTTGTGATTTAGGATGTTATTTTTGTTGGCTATAAACATAGGGTGATATTCCCATCTATTTTTCTTTAGTTAAGCAAAATCTGAAAATGCTTGAGTAAGATCATTTCATATCTTTTCCTCAAAAAATATATCTTCCTTTGTTATGCTCTCAAAATACAACTCTTAGGTTCTCTTCCCAACTATGGAACAAACACGATGATAAATAATGGAACCCGTTCTCCTCCTAGCAGCGTAATATTTAACATAACTTGATAACCATCTAGGGGTAGGGTTTGACTTCCTTAACCCTAAATTAATGATAAGTTTTGAACCTTCTATAACCTCATAAAAAATATACATGTCGATAGTCTTGTATAGTTGAGTACGGGGGGGATGATGTGGCATCCACTCATACCATGGTGATCAACAAGGTAGATCAACTTGTGAAAGGCATAACTTTCACATATGAGCATCATTGAGGAATTCTTTGCACCATTGGATATCGAAGTATAGAACAACATTGAGGGTGTGCAAATTGGTTTTGAGCACCTTAACCCCTAAAAATGTTGTTCAATGCCTCAAAATGGATCTGGAAGATTCTAAGCCATAATTTTCCAAATTGGGACATGACACTAAAATGGCCCTACAAGATGATTACTCCAATTGTGTTCACTCTTAAATCATCAAGATAGATGGAAAATAATATAATGATCCAATATGGATCATATCTCCCCATTTAGGGAGGGTTTTGGTTCCCAAAATATTTACTAAATTAGATGAGGAAATGTTTCCTCTAACTTCTCCCTGGAGTACCACTTTTCTTTACTTGGAAGTTGTCCTTTCAACACAAATATACCAAAGGTCATGATGTCGATGTATTGTAGTTTTGGACTCCTTCAAAATTGTGTCCTCTCCCAACTATGCTTGATCATCTAGTGCTAAGTCCCTTATGGAAGGTAGGAACTGCTCCTCCTCTTGATCCAACATGAAAGGCTTGTAGAGTTTGAAACTCTCCAGATTCACTACTGAGTAAATTCACAGTATGGGGGTAGACTGAGTCTGTAAGCACTATCTCCCACCTTCTCCAATATATCGAAATTTCCATACTACATAGCCTTGGTATTCTTACTACGACCCTATAGTCTTTTCTTGCTCAACTATAACCAAACTTTGTACCTGAATTTGAATAATTTCTCAGTTATGTGTTGATCATGTCTAGTCTTGTATTTTTCCTATGACTTATTCAACATCTCCTATACCTGCAAATGGATTTTCCTAGTATTCTCAACAAATTTTTCATCTCTCAATGCATCTCATGTTGTTCATATACAACATCCAACGATGAAGGTGGAAAATATCCAAAGAAAATTTGAAAAGGTGACTTACAAGTAGAAGTGTGGACTGCTCTATTATAAGAGTATTGCATGTAGATCATATTTTATTTCTAGGTCTTTGGATGCATTTGATTGCAACCCCTCAAGCTATGCACCAAATTCATGTTGACTACTTCTATATGCCCATATGTCTCTAGATGGAATGGTGTATCTCTCTTCAACATAGTGTCCATATTCTCCCAAAATGTAGTCCCAAATGTATTGACAAATATGGTATCCCTATCTAAGATGATGCTCCTTGGTATACCAAAGTGCACTTAGACCTATTCAAAAAACATGTTTGATGCATATTGTCCTTTGACATTACTTTTACAAGGCATGATAATGCACATCTTGTTAAACTTGTCAACTACCAAAAATAGATAGTCATGTCCCTTCCTGATTGTCTGTAAACCTCCCACAAAATCCATGGAAGTCCTTTCCCAAGTTCGAGAGGGTATAGGTAAGGGATGGTATAGACCTTTCTTCCTATAACTAGGCATGCTAGTACAACACCGTATACATCCTATAATATATCTCTCTACATATTATTACATCATGGGCTAGTACACATACCTCTATAAGTTGGAAACTGTCGTACCAATACCAAAATTTCGTACAACCTTGGAGGTTTGATCCTCTTTAATAAGATGCATTCATCCACCTTTAGAGACATAGAGCTTGTTGAGCTTGTATAGTAACCCATTTTGGAAATGATAGTCATGTTTGTTATCACTTTATTCTATTTGAATTTGGCCATGTAGTTGTTGAAACACCTCCTTGAACTCCTCATATTTTGTGTATGCTTGTCTGTATGCATCATGGGTAAAAGGTGTTGATATTATGGTAGCTGCGGGAAGTATTAACCTCCATATGTAACCTTTGACTAGAATAGAATATTTCGGAAGCAAGAGAAACCCTAAACAGATGTGTTAAAACCTTAGAAGACATGTTGGCTAAGAATAATATATAATATTAAGGTATTATCCTCCAAGAAGACAATTGACCTCACAAGAAAAAGATAAACAAAAAATATAATTACCAGAAAGTCAGGTCAGCCCAGCCAGAAAAATAACTGGAAAAATTAACATAAACATAGGACGTCTTGGCTAATTTGTTCACTCACTCTCAGTCAAGAAACTAAAAACAGTGCACAAGTTTGGAGGGTGAGTAGAAGCCACTACAATTGTAGGGTTTTATATTGTTAAGTCTTTCTGGTACTTTCTCATATGTGATACCCTTGGATAAAGTGCACTCTCTTGGTTATTTGTTGGTTCTTGTGTGGCTTCTTGGAATCATTATTTCTGTCAAAGGTCAAGGTGCTCGGGGGTGGCTTTGTTCCTATGGTTGGGTGACAATGGTGTAGCATTGTCTATGGTTAAATGAACTCATCAACATTATTATAATAGGCTATGGTCCCAAGCTACCTTCAAAACACTCTAACCCTTGGAAGATAGATCAAGAGTTCCTTGTCAATCTCGTTGTAGCACCACTTGCAGCTGGAACTAGGGTTTCTGATTTTGCAGCTGCAACAAACCCTACACTTAATTTATTCAGCACTTTCAGTGAAGCATTGGACCTATTTTTTGAGTATTCTAGTGTGCCCTATCCTAGTGCACCCTTTGGTGCCCTTGACCAACAAAAATGTCAAGTTTGATTATTCAGGTCAAAGTCAATGTTTGATTGATCAAATTCAAAGTCAAAGGTTGACTTTTGGTCAAAATTTATTTTTGTGCTCAAAGTTGAAATTTTAGGGTTTATAGCTTTCTCTAATCATTGAACCTTTTTAATTTAGTTTCTAGCCTCTTCTTGTCAATATGGTGTCAAGTTTCAAATTAGAAGACAAGTTGAATGATACTACAAATTTCAAAGGTATGCACTTGTATATTATTTTCAAGTTATATCATCCAACAAAGCATGAGTGTGTTTGCAGGGGATGTATAAGAGAACTTGTCAAAGCAAGTGAATTCAATACATTCAGAGGAGAAAGCGCACCCTCCCTAGCAGTGAAGAGTCTAGGTTTGATTATTTAAAAAAAATGATATGTCTCTAGTTGTTATGGCATTATTATGATATTATGTTGCATATCGATATATTGAAGTTATGATCATTATTCTAACCCCTTAATACTAGAGATACACTTGTTGATCTCCTCTCTAGGAGATATTCTTGTTCTTATGTAAATGCTTATTTTTAACAAGATAAAGTTGATCTCCTTTAGGAGATGTTCTTGGTTACTGACCTAGACTCCAAGAAAGATATCTTCCATGGAGGATACCATGGAGATTTTGTTGTTCTTGTTTATTGTTCCAGGCAGGTCATAAGAGATAAATATGAGAGGGATTCAGACTCAGAGGGAGTAAGTGATCAAGAAGAAGCCATCATAGTTTCGTGACACTTTGCATAATGAAAAGGGGCATGCAACAAACAGAAGCATGGTATGAGGATTCTCTCATATAGAAGGAGTTGATTTTAGAGTTTAAGATGAAGGATCTTGACCGAGTATATTGGGATTTGTTGGAACACGGGCAGAACCAGGGTTCAACGCTCAAGAGCGCATAAACAAAACCCTAACTATCAACCCTTTTGGCAACATCTGCGAAGCAGATGAATTCTCACCCGAGGTAGAGACAGGGGTGGTTGCAGGACTCAGATGTCTGCAAACTTAGCTGGGACATAGATCTGTGATTGTAACACCTTAAAAGAGCACTTAGCATTTATAGATCATTAGTACAGCCTTAATTTACAACACAGGTAAACCCTAACAAAAGATCAACGCAGTATTCACCCAAATATAGTATATTCAAGAACTAAGCACATTCACATAGGATAGATATAGCATTCATTCATATTATTCAGCATTAAGATATCATATCAAATTCATCTAAGAACACATCATTAATCATATGAACAATGAAACAACCATAATTCACAAAGAAACCATAACATAGGATATACGTGGTTCACCCCCAGCTTGGTGATACGTCCACCAACTCTTCTTCTCTTTTATTGTCTTCTGTCAATCTTCTACATGCACAGAGCCATGAGATATTACTCTGCATAGGACAGGAGATCTACGTGCACTTCTTTAGATCCTCCTTCTTCAATCTAGGTCACAGCACAAAGCCTTTACATAGTCTCTTACAATCACTTCCACTTAGCCTTGCAAGTCTCACAAAACATGCACATAGCATGTACAACTATTACTTTCACTAAGCACTTAGCATCACACACTTGTGCCTTTACTTACATCGCCTATCTTTCTATTTATACATTATAAAATGGGCCTCAACATGGGTAAACCCATGGGACAACATCCCCATACCCGTTACATAAGTCCAAAACCCAAAAATCCCTAAACAAGGGGCCGAGATCCTGCCATCTCCGCTTCGACTTGCACTCTACCTTCGGCAACCTTTCGAAGTCCCAAAATAGGTAAAAAGTGACCAAGGATATTCAAAACTTGGTCAAGGGCCAACAGGAACCCAACACTCACCTGTGACTCATTCTGAGTCACTCTTCTCTAGGTAGCTCTACCTCAAAATCCTCAAGCCTAGCTCAAGCTGCTTCAACCTGTTGCTGCGCCAAGACCTCCTGCTCGATGAACTCTTGGATAAATTCTTTGTTGGTAGGTCCCTCTAAGCAATGTTCAACTGCAACAACTACCCATTCCAGCTCAACTCCTCAGCTTTCAATCTCCTCAAACAGTTGGCATGGTTCTTCCTAGACTGGTTGGAGCCTCTGAGTCACTTCCATGACTTTTCTCTATATGGTGTGGACATGCTATTGGGCAGTGCATTGTTCTTGGGATTGCTTTATCCTTTCAACTGGTGATAGGGGCTTCAACTGCACCTCTACTATTTCTGCTTTTGTCTTTGCCTCTTGGAGTTGTGACTCCAGTGACTTTAGTTCAGGGTCTTCAGTAAGTCTCTCATAGGTTTGTGCACTTCTATTGCTAAGTTGTTTACATTCTAGAGCGAATGCTCTAATCTTGTCAACTGCACTCTGGGCAGTGGCTTCTCTTTGGTCTCACACATCCTACAGGTTACTTGGCACTGTTCATAGCTCTAGGTCTGTGATTCTCTCTTGAAGCTGTTGGATACCTTCCGCAAGTTGCGCTACTTGATTCTCTACTAGTTCTTCCACCTTTTTCTCTAAGCCTATCACAGAGCGAAGTGCTATGCTGACTGCTTCTTTGACTCTGAGCTGCTCTACGAGTAACTTCTATATCTCTTGCTTGACCTGCTCTCTCTTCTATTCGAACTTGGTGTGGACGTTATATTTCTCCCGTTGCGCAACTCAACTTTGCTCTACCATTTTCTATTGTGCTCGCTTTAGGGTCACTGTGGCCCGTTCTTTCTCTTCTTGCACTCAACGAAGGTGAGCTTCAGTCACATCAACTATTCTGCAGATTTGGCCAAGCTCATATCCCAACTCTGGTTCTTAAGATGGAGGGGGCATAGTGGATACTGTGTAGATGGAGTGAAGGGCTTGTTGTACCCCTCTTAGTTTTGTCTCAATTTTTTCACACATGGCTTCTTTTTGGCTTCATTGTTTTGTATAATATCCTGTGAAGTGTCTGATATGGTTGCGATGATGAATTCAAATTCATTGAGCATGAGCACAGTCCATGGCTTAGTCTTGGTGTCTTTGAATTTATTCTGGGAAGTAGGTTTCGTGGAGGAAACCTTCATTTTCTTAGAGGGATCAACCTAATTAACAAGATCCCTAGTCAGTGTTACTTCGCCTAGATTCTGATGATCTTATTTTCCATTGGTATCTTCTTTATTTACTTCGTCGTCATCTCCTCGTCCAGGTGATTCTGAAGTGTTTTCTTCTGATGCACTGTTCAGGTTTTGTACCTATTCAGTCTTCTTCCTTCTGTTGGTTCCAGGTGTGTCGTGTTACTCATGAGTGGCCTCCGAGCTGCCAATTAGTTCGGGATCATAAATTTATGTAGGGTCAACAGGGATAAGGATCTTTGTAGACCAGTCCTTAGTTATCTCTTCAAGTTCCTCTTCTATGAGCTTATAGTATGACTGAAGTTCTTATTTATGCTCGTTTTCATGCGCAGTGATATAAATAAAGTGTCGATCTGTGCGAAACTTCATGAGGGGTCTGAACTGGTGTAGGGTGTTCAACATCATATGAGGGGAAGCCTCAATATCCCTCTTCAAATAGAGATAGCATGTGTGGAATACTGCATTCAACTACCACTTTTTTCCCATATCACTCGAGTACCAGAGCGTGGTGAAATTCACAACGAGTGGTTCGAATGATTCAATTTCTGGGAAAGTCACACCTTTCGGCATTTCCCAAGCAGTAAATGCTATGACGATCAACAACTAGCTAAAATGGAACTCATAGCCATGATCTTGAGCTTCGCAGAAATCCAATTCAAGATGGTTGACTAAATACTTCACCCAGTTAATTTGGAGTCCTTTTACACATTTTCTGGTGAGGTCAACAACGAACCGTGTGACCTACGTAGGTCTATTCTTTCTCACCATCTTTCTTGCGATCAACTAGTAGGCTAGGCACACTGCGTCATTCTGGATGGAATCTACCTTATAGCCTTGCATCCCATTTTCTACATCGCCATATGTGTCTTTAATCCTTTGTGCCAGTGCGCAGTCTGTAGCCTTCCCTGGGTAGAAGTCTTGTGGGTTGGGTCCCTGCATGCTCAATCTAGTGATCTTATGGATCAATGTCGGATCGACTGTGATGCGTCTATCTAGCCATAGATAGTCATTGTGGTAGCACAATAGCAAGATCTTGACACACGCATTAACCTCTTGGTGCCTTCCAAAATGTGGAATATTCATCACATTCACGATGGCATAGTCCATGGTTGGGGGATAGTTTTCGAGTTCTTCCCCTTTGTCCTAGTCAAGTATCTATGAGGAGCGAGCATACTGTAATTCTTGTGGTCCCCTAGGTTGAAGTCACTGAATTTCAATGTTGCAATTTTATCCTGCTGCGTTTTAACGGCACGTATCTCCTTCGGGACGTACGTAGTAAACAGGGTGTAATCGAAGTCTCTCGAGACACTGTCACGACTCACCGTGCCATCCAAAGGCGGGATGTAGTTGGGCAGGATAGTCGAGATTAAATTCGTGTTCACCAAGTCATCTCGATGTTTGGTTCTTTTCTCGGTTGCAACTCGGGATGGTCCGAATCCGTGAGCAATCGACGGAGAGGATTGCACTCCTCTCGTCGAGGAAGCTTGAAAACTTGCGGACATTACTTTTTCATCCATTAGATCGATGAGAAATTCTTGGAACGAATTCTCTATGACACTCAGTTCTTCCGACATGCATGCTAAGATCGTATAACTCAGGTGGATGAATGAGTGCTCAAAGAAATAGAACAGGTTTTGATCTCAATAAGCACGACGTGGTAGCAATGAGTCCTTGGATACAATTCGCAAAAGTTTTTTCGGTGCAACAGTTGACGTAATAAGTAGATAGAGATGTAACATATCTTCTCCAACAGATAAGAGACCTTCATCAATGTGGTTTTGTCTGTTGCGGCACAGTCCCAACGGTCTAATGGAGAGCTTTCTGGTCATAAGTGTTGGTCTAACCATTCAGGGCATTGTTCTAATGGTAATGTTGCATTCAATGGTTATATTGCTTCGCCATGGCAAAGTGCCATGTTGCACTATTATGATATCCCGACGAAGTTCCAGTTTTGTAAACCTTCCTTCTGCAAAGTCCCCTATGGAACATTCTGCAACTTTTCTATATTTTCTCTCTTCTTACTGATCTTTCTAGCTTTCTTCCCTATGATATTTGTCTCGATATTCCTCTTTCCATTCTGATTCTTATCTCCTTTTGGCATAGTAACTTCGCATTGTTGAGATTATTTAATAGGGTTAGAGAGTAATACTTCTTCTCTGTTTGGGGTGGGTACTCCACTCTTCTCTGAGTCTTCTTGTGTTCTTTCAGTTTCGACATCCAAGTTTCTAGTTCTAAACAACTTTGATCTATTCTTTTGTTCTTCAATCAGGTGTGCTATCCTCTTAGTCATGAAATCTTTTAATTCTTGCTTTTTTTGTTCTAGGGATTCCTCTTATTTTCTTCTGGTCTAATCCTTCTCAATCCAGGTTTTTCCTAGTAACATAGTAAATGGGGCGTTGTCCTCAATAAATTTGACAACCTCAAAATCTTCCTATGTCGAAGTTCCATGAGAACTCATAGATATTTGGGTGATTCTTCCACATAGGGTTATCAACTTTCTTCTGAATAATCTTATTCCTCCCAATGAAGGAATCATAGCAGGCTTCCCTAAAATTTCCCAGGTTCTTTCTGTCATGATATTCACCCATGTTTCTTCATCCAGAACACAGTCAATGTCGAAGTCTCCTATTCTTGTTTCTATGCATTCTTTTTCTTTGAAGATATTTGATAAGTTGATATTTCTATGATCATTCAGGGTTTCTTTCATTTGTAGCAATACATTGTCTAATTTTTTCTAGGGTTTTGTCATGGTCTTAGCTTCTTGATCTTCCTCACGATTTTCTTGTCTCATATTCATTCTTTCAACCTTATAAATCATTCTAGGGAAATCCAAAACTTCATGATCCATAGCTTTACAACAAATACAACTATGTGTTCTACCAGGGCATTCCTTAGCAAGATGTCCTAGTATTCTGCAACTATAACAAAGGGTTAATCTTCTTTTTCTTTTAAATGATCCACTACCTTTCCTGTACTGTGCACTAGGATCATAGTAGCTAACCTGCAAAAAATTATTTCTAGGATCCTGCGTCCATTTTTTAGTCCAAACATTCTTTCTATGCATAGGAATAACATATCTTTCACTATTCTTATCAGATACACTCATATCAACTCTTATTTCTTCTAGTTGAGCTCTAGTTTTTAAGATAGGACAAAATTTATCAAACATACCTAGATCCATACTTTCGAAACAAAAATTTCCACTTATGTTACCTTTTCAATCAAAACTTTTCACTATTATTACCTTTATCAAATCACAAATCTTCAAGATCTTACCTCTTTTCTTCAGATTTGACTTCTCTTCTTAGCACATAGCTTCGCAAGTCAAGTAGAATATTGCGCACTAGGGCAATAGATCTCCACATGAAGCTTCCTATTTTCTTCAGTTCCCAGCAATCACAGTTTCAGGTCCCGGTAACATAACCATTTGTTGGCGCAGGGGAAGACCCAGGGTTCAACGCTCAAGAGTGCACCAACAAAACCCTAACTACCAGCCCTTTTGGAAACATCTGCGAAGTAGATGAAGTCTCACTCGAGGTAGAGGCAGGGGTGGTTGTAGGACTCAAATGTCTGCAACCTTATCTAGGACACAAATCTTTGATTCTAACACCTTAATAGAGAACTTAAAAGTTATAGATCATTAGTACAACCTTAATTAATAGTGCAGGTAAACCCTAACAACAGATCAGTGCAATATTCACCCAGATCTAGTATATTCAAGAACTAATCACATTCACATAGGATAGATATAGCATTCATTCATATTATTCAGAACTGCGCTATCATATCAGATTCATCTAAACATACTTCATTAATCATATGAATAATGAATCAACCATAATGCACAAAGAAACCATAAAACATGATCTGCATGGTTCACCCCCATCCTGGGGCTACGTCCACCAAATCTTCTACTCTTTTATTGTCTTCTGTCAATATTCTACATGCACATAGCCATGAGATCTTACTCCACATAGGATAGGAGATATGCACGCACTTCACTAGATCCTCCTTCCCTGATCTAGGTCACAACACAAAGCCTTTACACGGTATCTTACAGTCACTTTCACTTAGCCTTGCAAGTCTCACACAACATGCACAAAGCATGTACAACTATTACTTGCACTTAGCACTTAGCATCACACACTTGTGCCTTTACTTACATCGCCTAGATTTCTATTTATACATTACAAAATGGGCCTAAACATGGGTAAACCCATGGTCCGACATCCCCATAGCCATTACATAAGCCCAAAACACAAAAATACCTAAACAAGGGGCTGAGATATTGTGATCTCTGCTTCAACTTGCGCTCCACCTTTGACAGCCTGTCAAAGTCCCAAAATAGGTCAAAAGTGACCAAGGATCTCTAAACCTTGGTCAAGGGCCAATAGGATTGGAAGCATGGATGGCACAAGATGAGATCCTTAATGAGGATACTGAAGAGGTTTATCATGATGAACAGGAGGTCCATGGCCACACCTATGACGACACGTATGAGAAAGTTCTATGATGGGATAGGCATTTTCTTTGTAGAGATCACCTTGTGCCAGTATATGATTGAGACATGATCGTATTATTGGGTTATAACACAACATGAAGGTAACTATGTTGTGGTACAAATAGATATGATTGATCTTCGATGATTAATTATGGCTGTTGGGATATACAGTTTTTGGATTTGGAGTGCAAAACACAAATCTAGAACTTGGCATGCTACTTCAACTTGGGATCAAGCAAGATTTCTAGACAAGCAGGGAAGAATATATATGTAGCACTCCATCATATATCATAGCTAGTGACACAAGATATGAAGTGGGGTGGATTTTGGAAGGATCTTGTAGGAATTCATCAGAGACATGGTGTAGGAAGGAGCAATGAGGCTCCATCACTTATCCACATATGAGAAGATAACTGACATTTTCACTAAGACTCTCTCTGGAGCAAGCTTGGTAGGAATGAAAATGTTTCCCTAGGAGAGTATTGATGATTGAAACATCGTCCTGATATTCAAATATTGATCAGAAGGACTTGATCATGTGGGAATAGGCCTAGATTTAATTTTCGATGAACTTAAGATTCAATTTTCTGCTAGATCTCCTATGTGTGAATTGCATCAGGCCTTGAAACCCTCATCAGTATGTGAGTAGTTAACTCACAAGTAGATGAGTAGCCCCGATAATAATTGGGTCGATTTTATCTCTATAGGAATTGGGCTAGGACCAGGTGTGATATGGAACATATACATCCATAGTAGATGTGCCCCAATGTAGTCTTAGATGGACTGAAGACTCGAGGTGCAATTCCATATGTATGATAGCATCGAGATGAATTCATTCATAGAGTGATCCTACGAGAGGATAACCATGATGTGTTTTTTGCTCCAATGTGGTCATAATTCTTGTCATGGGACAAGAACGACCCGAGGTTCTAGACACACATGTCCGATAGCATCGAGCTAAATGCATTCATGGAGTGATCCTATGAGAGGATCAACTATGAGGTGAATGTGGCTCCGATGAGGTCATGAATCTTGTCATGGGACAAGAATGACCCGAGGTGCTAGACACATGGTGGTTGAGATGGATTATCAACATAGCTAAATGAGTCTCACAGATATTGTGATATTTTCTATGACAAAATAATACCAAGAACAACTATGACAATATGTTTTGATGCCAGATTGCTACCAAATGATGTTGATAGTGATGATGATACTCGTGAATTGATCTAAGAAGATTATACCTGTAGAATGGTCCACAAGACTATGTGATTCTTTCCCATTCCATGTGAAGATGTATGGATGTGTTTGAGACCATTAATACCTCCCTAACTAAGAGGGAGTGTTGATATTATGGTAGTTGCGGGAAGTATTAACCTCCATATGTAACCTTTGACTAGAATAGAATTTTATGGAAGTAAGAGAAACCCTAAACAAATGTGTGAAAACCCTAGATGACATGTTTACTTAGAAGAATATATAATATTAAGGTATTATCCTTCAGAAATACAAGTCATCCGCATAGAAAAAAGATAAACAAATAATATAATTACCGGAAAGTTAGGTTGGCCCAGCCAGGAAAGTCACTGGAAATATTAATATAAATAGAGGACGTATTGGATAATTTGTTCACTCACTCTCACTCAGGAAACCAAAAAGAGTGCGCATGTTTGGAGGAGGATCATAAACAACTGTAGTTGTACAGTTTTATCTCGTTCAGTCTTTATGGTACTTTCTCTTGTGTGCTACCCTTGGAGAAAGTGCACAATCTTGGTTATTTGTTAGTTATGGTGTGGCTTCCTGGAATCATTCTTTCTGTCAAAGTTTAAGGTGCTCGGGCGTTCTTTGTGCCTATGGTTGGGTGAAAATGGTGTAACATTTTCTATGGTTAAAAGAGCACATCAAAATTATTCTAATTAGAGGTTCCATGTGCATTAGATTTATTAAAGCTACAATATTGTATGTGGGTGTCCTTGAAAGAAGGTCTACCAACCTATTTGTGCTTCATTTCTTATTGTTGATGACTATATTGATGTAAAAACACCATCCACTTGTAATGTATGGTTTTCTATATCTTACTTTGGGCCTGAAAATACTATAGCAGCTGGTGATCTATGTGGATGATGGTATCCTTGCCAATCAGATAGTACTTCCACTTCTTGACATCTTGAACTAGGGCATATAGTTCCTTATCATAAGTAGTGTAGTTGAGAAATACCCCATTAAATATTTCAAAATGATAGCTTAGAGGCCTCCTTCCTTGCATCAAAACAACTCGCATGGCATACACACTTCCATCTGTATCCATTTTGAAAGGATTTTGCAAGTTTGTTAATACAAGAACTAGTGCTTCACTAATATTTCATTTCAACTCATCCGAATCCTTTTTTTTATTCTTCCCCCACTGGAAAATATTACCACTTGTTGTTATGGTGCTGAGTCGTGCAACTAAAACTAAAAATGAATCTATGAACTTCCACAAGTATTGTGCTACCCCAACAAAACTCCTAACTTCAGTGACATTTGTAGGAACTAGCCATTTCATGATGGCTTCCATATTTGTGGGATCTATCTTGAGCTCCCCTCCACCAATCACATACCCAAAATACACCAAAAACTATTGAGAAAACTCACATTTCTTGACTTTAGCCAACAATCAAAACTTCTTCAAAGTCTCTAACACCTGCATAAGATGTGAGATGTGATCCTCCTAGGTAGCACTAATATATCATCCAAACAGACTATAACAAATAAATCTAGATATCGACGTAGTACATCATTCATTAGTCTCATAAATGTAGCTAGTGCATTATATAAACCAAAAGGAATGGCCAACCATTCATACAAACCTTTTCCTATCTTGAAATAAGTATTCCAGGTGTCTTCTTCCTTGACGTGTAATTTGGTGGTATCCTGATTTGAGATCCAACTTTTTGAAAAATTTTGTGTGCTACAAATAATCTAATAGATCATCGATCCTAGGTAGAGGGTACCATTTTTTTAGTGTAACCTTGTTCAATGGTCTATAGTTGATACACATTCACCAAGTCCCGTCCTTATTTGGTACAATTATGATAGGTGGCCCACAAGGTGAGGTGCTTGGTCGAATCAAACCCTACTCTAGTAGCTGATGCAACTACTTCTGCACTTCATTTTATTTTAGAATGGCCAATCTATACAACCCAATTTTTGGTAATGGGGAGTCTAGAAATAGTTGTATTTCTTGCTCCACTTCCATCTTGGGTGGTATCCTTTTAGGATCCTGGAAAAATACTCTATATTCCTATAGAAACTCCTCCAACTAAAGTTTCCTCTCTTTAACTATACACCCCTCCAGGGATTCCTTTACCCTTATCGACTCATCCTCAGTTTGATTTTCTCTTAAGAAAAGTAAAATATATTTTTTACTAGAACTAATCAACTTCTTGGCTTGGTGGGCAATTACCAATGAGATATTCGACTTTCCTTTATGCACGTTGATGATGTAGGACATCCCATCCTTTATTAGCTGGTAGTGGTTGGCTCTCCACGTGAATATTCTATCCCTCATATACATGTAGGGGCTTCCAAACACTACTCCAGGTAACTCAAGGTGTACTATGTCCAATTCCACTTCATCAATAAAATAAAAAAATTACAAAAAAAATATTTTTAGATTATTTGTTTACCTTGATCTTTCCATCTTTGTTTTCCCATCCCAATGTATATGGGTTAGGATGATCATGAACCTATAATATAAGATTCCTGACAAGATATGTTGCTATGAGATTAAACTATGAACCAAAGTTGAATATGGAATCTATCTTTGTCTTGTTGACCTAGATATTGATGTGGAAGGGTTTGATCATCTCCTTCTCTTCTTCGTGATGAAGGATACTTATATTCTCCTCAAATATGTGGCTAGAAGATTCTTTCTATTCTGATCCTTCTTGCGGTTCTTTGGATTCCACTCTAGATGTAGTTTCCAACACTTTTCCTTAGTATTAATATCAATATTACAATGGTTTCAATGGTTTCTAGCATCCTTGTATTGATATGCAGTGTCTTACATATTCTTATACTTTTCTCCTTTCAAATTTGTCTTCCCCTCCTTGGAAGATTCCTGGTGCTCTTTCTACTTGGAACTGCTTAGCTACCCTTTCTTGTGGCCTATGTTTTCCAGATATTGTGCCTATGCACATGCCTCATCCCTTGTCCTTGGATTGAAAAGAATGACTTGATTTCATAGATTTCTATGTAGTCCCCCCCAGATACTTGAGGAGTACATATGGGATCTTGGGAGAGATACCCAACATGATGGCCATATTTTGGAACTCGGTGAAGTAATCATGTACAATCTACCCTTGCTTCTGCCATAAGTAGTGTCATTGGATCCATTGGTCATCTACATACCCAATAGGGTAGAATTGGTACTTGATGAGGGTTTTGATGTCTTCACACCCAGTTACTAGTGGATCACCCTCCAACCTAAGTGTTTTCGTATGGCTTTCCCATCAGGCTAAAGCATGTCCCTCTAACTTTAGTTTGGAAAATGGTATCTTTTGTTCTTCATGTATATGATGAATGTCGAAATAAAACTCTATTTGTTGCAACCAATGATTCATCTTTAATGAATTGATCTCACTTTGGTATGTCTTTATGTACACTTTTTCTTCCATCTTGAATAAAGAATGTGAAGGTTTTATGGTATTGAAACTTCAACGCTCTTTCTCAGGTTCTTTCCATGAATCCTCTTTTAGGTCTTTGTTATCCCCAACTTCTCGACTGATCTGATCTCTAAGTTTGAACCTCCAATTTCTCCAAACGGGTCGAGATTTCTTGTTAGAGCCTCCATTAGGAGGGGAATCTTACAAGATATGTCAACAAATTGATATTCTGGCCTCACAAATATATCCTCTACTGGATCTCAAGGGTTGTTTTGAATAGACGTGTTGGTCATGGATAGGGTTTTATGAGTTTCCTCTTAAAATAATTCTTGTAGACCTAAAACTTTCCACAAATACCCAAAGAAAACTTGATCTGATACCAATATGATCTGTAAACTATCGTGGATATTCCACTGTATAGTTTTTCACAATAGATCTAATAATATATTGAAATATTTCCTATGAAGGTTGATTTCCTTTAGATCTCATATTCTTTAGTTACTGTCTTTCTACTTTAAAATGTATTCAATAGATGAAATGTTAAAAATATAGAACATAAATAAAATAATCACACACCGTCCACAAATAAATATAAGACATAACCCGGGAAACCCAATATGGGAGAAAACCCAGCTAGAAGGTTGTTACGAGGAAAATATCTCTATGGCTAGGGGTAAACCACAACAAACATAAATGATTGCAGAAATAAATTCTAGTCTCAAGTATGCTATATAAACAAATATGCTAGCTAGACAAGATCAAAGGCCTACCTCATCTAGAAGTTCGATGAAGTCCACCATTGAGCACTTAACCCAAAGCAATATACTTGCAACTAATTCTCAACAACCAAGCAAGGAAAGGATATGGTGATAATATATGATGTTAGCACATTTGATAGCATAATCCATCAATATACATAACAAATACGGCCATGGATAATAATTCAAATATTTGCAAGATATCAATTGGATGGGAAAAGAGTATTTCTATTAATATATGATCAAGAGAAGTGAAAAAGTTACAGAATTACGTGTCGGCATGGTTCGTAGCCGAGAAACTAAGTTCCTTCAAGTTGGGCCTCCACCACTTCAATCCTCCACCAAAGGAAATCTCATAGAAGAGATACAATGAAGTTCTCAATCTATAAAGGAAGAGCTTGGGGGATGAACACTGTTTTCAGACTTAAAGGACAAAGGGATGCAGACTCAATATGAAGTAAATAATTTCTCCAGAGTAAATTTGCTCTCAAATTTGAATTCTTTCTCCTTATTTCCATAGCTCGAAATTGGCCCATTTATAGCCTTCAAATGGAACTAAAGGGCTGAGTCAAAACATTTCTAGTATATGGAAGGCCAAGGATCATTGAACTCCTGTCGTGACATGGAAACCCGACACCATTTTTCATTTTTGGGCACAAATCCCGATGTATGCAAGTTGTAGTGGTGAAACCTTCATATACGCATGATATATAGTAGGAAAGGTGTGTATATGTGGAAACAATGTATTTTTAGCTCTGGGGTTTGCAAAAAAGGGATGAAAATTCTACATAGGGAAATGGAAAAAGGCCCTTTGTGAAAGATTGCATAGGGTGAGGCAAATCTTTCTATAAAAGATGCCCCCTAATGTGTGAGGTCATAGGATTATTTGTGATGTACAAAATACATTATAAAAACCCAGAATTGGAGTGATGGGGAACCAGCTTGAAGAACTAGTTTCTCATTACATTCTGCACTGAATTTGCATACATGGATGCCAATTTGAATGACTCTGTAGTTCCATGTGAAAATATACCAAACATTTGTCCATGTCCATGAATAGGAAAATACAAATGTGTATGCATGCCATAGGATTTCATCGTCATGAACAAGGCCCAATAGAACCAGTCTCGAAATCAATTTGAAGATATCTGTATACCATGGAGTACAATATGATCTCCCATGATCACTGAAGTCATATAGGTACTGGTCCAATGAAAAGGAAGCAACAACTCAGGAAATTTGTGACCACATATTGATGTCTTCAAGTCTTATACACAATCCGCCAAAGGCGCAAGTCTGCATCATGTGAATAAAGGAGTTGAGGTGGAACACAATGAGACATCGTTTGATTACCGTACATTGAGGTATACCGTTAAGAAACGTGAGATAGCCTACTGATAATGAAAGTGGGTATCAGGGCACTGAGTACATTCTTAAAAGTGTGAATAAAGGAGTCAGGTCGAACAATTGAAGAATCCATCGATCATGAGACATTTATGTATTCCCAACTATCGATGGTGAGAGAGCTTGCCACTAATTACTGCAAGCCTCAAGGTACTCATAAAACTCTAGGTCTCGTTTCCATAATACATGAACTGAAGTCGATGGAAGGAGACCCACTAAAAGGAGAGCATTAAGGCATCTCTCATCATTCAGCACAAGGTACAAAGAAAGAGCTTCATGATTTGGAGGAAATCGGATGAAGAACATGTTCACAAACCAACGACCCTGTGTGTCTTTCGTGTGTGCCAAGTGCAAGCAGTACAGAAAAAAGACTCTCTGAATAATAGCCAATGAGGAAAACTGCTAACAAAGGAAAGGAAACCACTAATAAGGATAATGGCATCCAAGACATTGCACGAATCTCAATGTGTGAATAGATGTCTTGCCTTCGACCACAAGAAAAACCACCCAGTCAACGACCAATGATGAAATTTCTACTGTTGGGTTCAAGGTTACCTGTCAATGATGAAATTATGACCAGGGTGCATGATAGGACTACAACATCATGTGATTCTGAGACAAACTAAGGGTATGACCGACATGCAAATTCAAGAGTTCTAAGGAATGGTCGACACAGGTTGATAGACTTCCTTTGAACAAGATCATGAGACATATGGAAGACTCTGAAAAAATAGAGTCAATGATGAAATCATGAGATGCAGGAGGCATCAATGAAATTATCCATAGGGACTGGAAGAGTAATCAGTCGGTGGAGAAAACTCTCTGTAACGAGCTCAGCTTCCTAAGGCCATGCTAAACCCAAAATTATGATGAAAAATGGACTCAATAACTTTGTGCTTTGTTCAAAGGAGACACGAGTGCTTCCAATATAAGATAATACTCCCTTCCCGACCATATTTTTTTGTTTTTTCATAGTTAAATGAATGCTATGATATAGAGGAGGAAACGAGTGTCGCAAGTAAGAAGAACTAGTTCCAATAGTGGAACATACCTGTGCTCAATGCAAGGAGATGCATGTGGGAGATGGACACTCGGGGGAATGTTCCCTCCTAGGTATAGGGTGTCAAATTGCGAAGGATATAAACGGGCTCTGCTTGGTTGAGGATGAAAAATTGCTGAGGAAAATGGTTTATAACACAATGCGAGAAGAGGCTATAGGATCAATACTGCAAGCAAGGGAATGAGGTGCAATCACAATTTAATGCAAAAAAAATGTCTTTTTTCATGATGTTAGTCTACTTGGTGTGAAAAAGGGATAAACTTGTACCAAATATATGTCTTTTCAAATCTAATTTACGAGTGTGAAAGAGACAAGGTCACTCAACAATCTTTTCTCTTTTTGAAAATGAGTCGGAAAAGAGATTAAATAAGACTCATGACCTTTCAAGTCCAATTAATGAGTGTGAAAGGGACAAATTCACTTGACAATATTTTTGAGTTTTAGACGAGTCAGAAAAGAGCTTAACATAGACTCGTTGAGAGGTTTCTAGGCGGAAAGTCAGAGAGGAGGTGTTGGCCCTTGACCAAGTTTTGGAGAACCTTGGTCATGTTTGACCATTTTTTGGAGTTTGACAAGCTGTTCAAAGGTAGAGTGCAAGGAGAAGTAGAGATCGCAGGATATCACCCCCTTTTCATGGATTTTTGGGTTTAGGGTTTATGTAATGGGTATGGGATGTCAGCCCATGGGTTTACCAATATTTAGCCCCATTTTTTAATGTATAAATAGATAGCTAGGTGATGTAAGTAAGGAGAGGAAAAGAGGCCAAGAAGTTGTATGATGTTATGCTAAGTGCAAAGAGTTGTGAATGCTTCATGCATACTGTGTGTTGAAAACTTGCAGAGCTAAGTGCAAGTGACTGTAAGAAGATTTTGTGCATAAAACTAGCTCAGGGAAGGAGGATCTGGCGAGGTGTTCACATATCTCATGTCCTATGCGGATTTGGTTTATGGATCTTTGGATGTAAGAAGATTGACAGAAGATAATAAAGAAGAAGAAGAGTTGGTGGATGTAGCCCCACACTGGGGTGAACCACATATATCATGTGTTGTGGTTGCTTTGTGCATTATGGTTGTTATGTTATTGATGTGATTTATGCTTAGTGAAGTAATATATGTTAGATGCATATGATATAGTATCATAGTGCTTAGTCATGTGAATGAATGCTAGATATGATCTATTTCTATGTGCTAAGTGCTTGGATGTGTTAGATCTTGTTGAATATTGCGTTGTTATGTAATTAGGGTTTTGACCTGTGATGTGAGTAAAGGTTAAATGCTAATGAATGTTAAATGCTAAGTGCTCTGTTAAGTATTGTGATCACAGATCTATGTCCCATCTAGGTTGTAGACAATTGAGTCCCGCAACCACCCCTGCCTCTACCTCGGGTGAGACTTCATCTACTTCACAGGTGTTGCTGAAAGGGTCGGTAGTTAGCACTTTGTGGGTGCGTTGTTTAAGAATTGAACCCCAGGTCTTCCTCTGTGCCAAAAAATGGTTCTATGTCGGGACCTAAAACTGTGATTGTTGGGAATTGAATAAAAGAAGAAATCTCTATGCGTATATTTGTTGCTTTAGTGCGCAGTACCGTACTTGACTTGCGAAGCTCTGTGCTAAGAAGGGAAGTTCGATCTGAAGAAAAGAGGTAAGATCTTAAATCTTTGTGCTCTGATAAAGGTAATATAAGTGAAAAATTTTGTTTCGAAAGAATGGATCTAGGTATGTTTGATAGACTTTGTCCTAGCCTAAAAACTAGGGCACAACTAGAAGAAAGAAAATTTGATATGAGTATATCTGATAGAAGTAATGAAATATGTGTTATTCCTATGCATAGAAAGAATGTTTGGACTAACAAATG
This sequence comes from Picea mariana, assembly GCA_032191745.1. Classification (NCBI taxonomy): domain Eukaryota; kingdom Viridiplantae; phylum Streptophyta; class Pinopsida; order Pinales; family Pinaceae; genus Picea; species Picea mariana. Next base: position 29,386 of record JASDQU010026922.1, read on the forward strand.
GATGCAAGATCCTAGAAAGAAATTTTTTCAGGTTGAGCACTTTGATCCTAGTGTGTTAAGCCCTAATATTGGCTCATTACCACTTAATTGGGGCATATTAGATTAGTAATGTTATTTTATTTATGTCGGTTTTAGGCCATTAGTTGTAATTTAGATT
>JASDQU010026922.1:37412-55505 GCA_032191745.1 Picea mariana
CTTTCGTTCCAAGTAATCTTCATACAAGACTTTCACCATCTCCGACATAGCAAGGAATGTTTTCTGAAACTCTTTCTCATCTTGAGAAATCCCTTCTTCCAATGCCATCTTCTCGCTGTGAGAAGCTATTTTTCTCAATCCAATAAATGGATTCTCTGCAACAAGATCTCCTTCACCACGCTGTAGCTTTTCCCTAGTTAACATGCAAAACTCAAATCCAAATGTCAACTAGCTCTGATACCACTTGATCCGCCGGATCTTTTAATGACTTATGGTTGAGTTTAATTTTGCATGCATTAATTAACCATTTGAGAAAACTTAGTGAAGAATGAGGAAAGAAGAGGAATTATGACATCCATATATACATTTGCAGATCTGAATTGAAAGAATAAACAGCAAACCATAACACGTAGATTGACAACGGAGTTCGGCACAACTTTGCCTACGTCTTCGGGCCTTTTTCTCTGTGGGGGAGGCTTCTTTATTTCTGTTCAAAAGCTCAAAAGTACATTTCTGCAATTCCAAATGGCTACAAGACTGATCTAGTCATGTTCTTCCAGATCTCTAGAACCATGCAAAGAAAACGACACGCAAAATGGACATCCGGAGCTCCCAGAAATGGTCCAACAACGTCTCCTCCTCAAAAGATTCTCTGCCTCAAAATGGCTTTGGCTTGGCTTCTCCTCAGCAAAACTCTGCTCTGAATGCCCCCTATGGCCTCAAACAGGCCTGGGTTATATAGCTGGGAAGTTGGTTACTCATCTCCAACTTCTTCCCAAAAATTAGGCTCCAAAACTACCCAATAACTCCCAAAAATGGAGAAAATACATTAAAAATGGCTTAATTATAATTAAAAACCCAAAATTAGTTATAAAAACCCACTTTATAGTTATAATATGGGCGCAGCCCCCTTCAATGGTGCTCTCCCCTTTACTCCCGGTCATATGGGAGTTTACACGACCACGGGCTGGGGTTTAGCCCCCAGCCCTCTCCTTTATGCGCCATAATACCATACAATATATTTAATATTGTGGGTTTTATAACATAAGAAATAATGTGGCGCATTGGTAAAGAACCATTTCTTAAGTTGTTGGGCTTGCTGGTGGTCGTGGTTTCAAAACCCATGGACCCCAAAGCATATTTTTTTGAAACATGCCACTTCAACTGATGACTGGGTGCCACGTGGCTGCCCATGACTGGGCCACGTGGCATCTCCCCATTTGCCGAATTAATGCCACTTGTCAGTTATTGACTGGTCCAGTTGCCTGCCACATGTCTGCCTTGTCAGTGAACCTGCCCAATCACCATCAGCCAGAGAGTGCCATGTCATCTCCTGCACAGTCAGCATGCTGATGTCATTAGCATTGACTTTTTGACCAGTTGACCTTTGACTTTTTACCTGTTTGGGCTTCCGATCAGAACGCGATAACTTATGCATATGGAGCCCGTTTGACGAAGTAAATATACCACCGGAATCAAGAAGACGAGACGGACACAATGGAATTGGTTTTGTCAGATTCTGAGCACTTTCATTTTTAAGCATTTTTCAAGCCCTGTCAGGCTTCTGGATCCGATTTCGGATTAGGAAAAGAGGCCAGGAAGTTGTATGATGTTATGTTAAGTGCGAAGAGTTGTGAATTCTTTGTGCATACTGTGTGTTGAAAACTTGCAGAGCTAAGTGCAAGTGACTGTAAGAATGCTTTGTGCTTAAACCTAGCTCGAGGAAGGAGGATATGGCGAGGTGTGCGTAGATCTCCTACCCTATGCAGAGTTGGTTTGTGGCTTTGTGCATATAAGAATATTGACATAAGACAATAAAGAAGAAGAGGAGTTGGTGGACGTAGCCCCACACTGGGGTGAACCTTATATATCCTGTGTTGTGGTTTCTTTGTGCATTATGGTTGTTATGTTATTGATGTGATTTATGCTTAGTGTAGTAGTATATGTTATATGCATCTGATATAGTAGCTTAGTTCTTATTGATGTGAATGAATTCTATATATGATCTATTCCTATGGGCTAAGTTCTTGGATGTGTTAGATCTTGTTGAATACTGCGTTGTTCTATAATTAGGGTTTCGACCTGTGATGTGAATAAAGGTTAAATACTAATGAATGTTAAATGCTAAGTGCTCTGTTAAGTACTGTGATGATAGATCTGTGTCCCAGCTAGGTTGTAGACACTTGAGTCCTGCAACCATCCCTGCCTCTATCTCGGGTGAGAATTCATCTTCTTCGTAGGTGTTGCCGAAAGAGCCGGTAGATAGGGTTTTGTTGGTATGTTGTTGAAGCGTTGAACCCTAGGTCTGCCCCTGTTCCAACAGGAGCCCAAGGCTCCCGTGCTAGACTTCTATGGAATTTTAGTATCTTACGAATAACCAACACAATCTTGGGAAAACCCAAATATCTCCAAGACGAGGAGGATAAAGCACTGGCGGATGATATCGTCTCCATGATATATTAGATAATGTCTCTTACTCGAAAGGACATAGGAGGAGGCATTGGATACCCCACAAGACCATCCCAATCAAAGGGAACCTCTTCAAAACTTGGAGGGAGAGACCTTGGGGAGAGTAAAAATCTCTCTTGTTGAGAAGGTGAAGGATCATAAATTCTAATGACATGTTTGGATGACTAATCACCCTCGAAAAGAAGAGTTGTATTGACTAGAGATTGTACTTGTACGACCACTTCTTCAACCATTGGTTGAACAAGATGCGTGATAATGGTGATAGGAGACATGCCACCCTCGACAAAGGGGTTATGGTCAGGAGAGGATTGCATCGGCATGACTATCATATAAATCAACAGAGAAACAGGATGTGGGGAAACCATAGATGCCCCAAAATCCGAAGGGCCCTTACCTGAGCCCCACGCTTCTGGTATCCTAGCAGTAGCAGGTCACAAACGAATAAGGTGATTTACTGCACAAGTCCTACAAATGAATTTGGGCTTACGTTTGAGATGTCTAGGCTTCTCAATTACCCTGGTGTCAATGACAAAGGTTGGTGACATTCTCTCAATGTGACTGCCAGAGATGAGAGAGTCATTTCCCACATGATGTATAGAGGTTGGAGGTGTGACATTGATATGACTTGTGGTGAGTAGGGTGATTCCCCAAACATGACTAGCAAAGGCTAGTTGTGGTTCTTCAACATGACTTGTAGAGGTCATTGACCAATATCCAACATGACTGGCAAAGGTTGGTGATGGAATTCCAGTATGATTGGCAGTGACTTGACTAGTGGTGGTAGGTTGTGGCATTAGATACCAAGGTCCAAGGAAATATTGGCTTTGAAACATTGCAGGCCAGGAAGGATCCTGGTTTACCCCCTGTCCATGTCCAAAAGGGTAGTATCCTCCACCTAATTGATCCAAAGAGGCTTGTACGAGCATCATCATTGATGTCTGCAAAGAGACAGAAGTATGATAAGGATTATTCAAGTGAGGATATATGTTTCCCCCATGTGAAAGGGCTCTGTGAAGAGGGTAGCCTGAACCGTAAAACTGATTCCCTCCGTATGAAATACCAGAGGACATATGTGGACCTGCCATGGGAAGAGTGTTCATAGGAACTGTCATGGCAGACGAAGGCTACACGGATGGGGTGTAATAAGTAGAAAAACCACCCATATGAGTACTGGCTCCTGAAAAAACATAGCTAAGAATGGATCCGTAAGAGGGGAGGTTCCAACTTCCCATTGTGAGAGTTGGTTGAGGGACACGATTCATATCAAATGAATAGGTAGACGGAGGGGCCATGGTGCCCCCAGATCAAATGCTAGGATTCATATAAGTGGACCAGGGAAATAATGGAAAGGGAGAAGGCACATTCAACATATCAATAGGAAAATGATTAGAGACCCAAGGCATAGACTGAGCATCATAATTCTGCATACCATTATGAAAAGCGGACAGATTCGTCCCCATGAACATCATGGGGGGGATAGGCAGTAAATGAGGGAGCCAAAGGAACTCCACTATCCATGATAAGGATAACTCAGTATGAAACCCTAAGGTCAACTAATAACCACAGATCACAACAAAAATAATCAAACAACCAATATGCACACAAATGGGGTAAAGTGGCTGAAAGGGGTCTACCTCCCTAAAGAAGGTATGTCTTGCCCAAGAGGGGCCTAATACACCCTGCTAAAGATGGAAGGTAACATAATCAGTTATAAGGGCCCTCGTGGGATTAACAACCAGTCGGTCATATCCCCCCAGAGAGGTAATCCTCCATAAAGGCTGTGTGTTGTCTAACCCTTATCTTACCCAGGGTACCTGCATAATAACCCCTACAAGTAACCTATGTGGCACCTAAGTCAAGCAACTAAGCAACCAATATATAACCAATGCACATACGAGCAGTCATAAGTTAGGTCCACCGTATGGGTAGGGTAGAAAATCTTGAAACCTTAAAAGAACTACCTCTCACAGAGGTAAGGGAACTAACAAGATCCTAAGATACGAATAGATCCCCAGAATTATCTCTGACGCTAAGAAGGTATCAGGGGGATATCCCTTCAACCAACCTCGCACGACCTCGTGATTAACTCTAGTGTAAGCAGAGCCTCTTTATATTACCGATTATACAATGGATTTCTTCACTCCCTTAGTCAGACACATATGTTGATTTAATAGCCTTGGAGAAGTTTACTCACAAAATCCTATTCCAAGGCACTAAATCCTAAGCTAGTTGGTGCATCGTAAAAAATAAAATCATTACTAATCAATTTTAAATTATAGAGTTAATTTTAATGGTTGTTCTTACTCAAAATGGTGTGGTGGTGAAACTCATGATGTTATGACTCAACAAGTAAAGTAAATATGAATATAATGCAAAGTCCTAACTTCAATTTTCAATGAATGATATTCTTAACATTGTGTTCATACTTAAAGGACAAAGGGATGCAGACTCAATATGAAGTAAATAATTTCTCCAGAGTAACTTTTCCTCAAACTTGAATTCTTTCTCCTCCTTTCCATAGCTCAGAATCGGCCCATTTATAGCCTTCAAATGGAGCTCAAGAGCCGATTCAGAATGTTTCCAGTATATGGAAGGCCAAGGATCATTGATCTCATGTCGTAACATGGAAACGCGACACCATTTTTCATTTTTGGGCACAAATCCGGAAGTACGCGGGCTTTAGTGGTGCAGCCTGCGTATACACATGATGTATAGTAGGAAAAGTGTGTATATGTGGAAAAAATATATTTGTAGCTCCGGGGTTTGCAAAAAAGGGATGAAAAGTCTGCATAGGGAAATGGAAAAAGGCCCTCTGTGCAAAATTGCATAGGGTGAGGAAAATCTTGATATAACAAAGGTGAGGCTTCTCTACTCTATTTCCTTCAAATGCAATTACAAATTAAGAGGCAATCTATGTGGATTTTAATTTGAGTCTAAGGTTGGTATAGATCCTGTATAATCTTTCCTCCTCTTTTGTGCTCTCAAAAATACCACTCCTAGGTGCTCTACTTAACTATGTAACAAATACAACATTAAAGAATGGAACCCCTTATCTTCCTAGTGGCCTAGTATTTAACATATCTCAATATCCATCTAGGGGTAGGGTTTTGTCTTCGTCCACCATCAATTAGTGATATGGTTTGGAAGGCACCATATGTTTGAGTAAGGCAGGGTTAATGTGGCATCCAATCATACCATTGTGGTCATGCGAGAGGTATAATTTTATCATACAATATCTGATTGTGGCATGGTTGGCACTATTGGAAAGGTATCACAATGTAGAATATTGTCGAGGTTGTAGGGAAAGTTTAAACAAAACAACCCCCAAAAATGTTTTTCAATGCCTCAAAATGGCCTTAGATGATTTTAGACCCCAATTTTCCAAACTGGGACCTCACACTAAAATGCCTTACAAGATGATTCCTCCTAATTTTTTCACTCTAAAAGCATCGATAAAGATGAGAAATAATATAACTATCCAATCCAGATTAGTAAACCAATGAAACCACATAGGGAATCACCTCAACTCCCTTATTGGTCTTTGCAATAATTAGGATTTACATTGCCATGGATTTTATCATTAGGATACCTAAAATAGGTAATAAATGCATCACCATGATGGTTTTTGATGGTATTTCCAGCTATTCCCATTTTTTTGCCTTGCGTTGCCCATTTAAGTCATCCACATTGGAACAAGTCTTCAAGGATCATATTTTTTAAACTACATGGGATGCTTAATTTAATTGTGATGCATTGCAACCCTACATTCATGATCAATTTCTAGTAGGAGTTGTTAAACTATAAGGAACCAAATTGAAAAATAGCATGACCTACCACCCAAAAACAACTATTCAAACATAGGTGGTTAATAAGTTGGAAACTTATTTAAGGTGTTTTGCATTATATTGACTACATCATTAGGTCTAATGAATACCCCATGTAGAATGGTGGTATAATACCACTTATCATGATACTACCAACATGTCACTCTATGAGCTTGACTATTGAAAAAATGTTGCATATGTGGCCTCATACTTACTAGGCACATCCATGATTCAATCAATGGACATAACTCTTAATGAAAGAGTTGACAACATTCGTACACTTAAGGACAATTTGGTCTTGGTTGAAAATTTAATTAAGAAATATATAAATCCATGTCACTTCAAGCACTACTCTAAAGAAAGGGATCATGGGTTTTTTCATCTCCATCCCTATAACCATACATCTTTCAAGGAGAAGAACCACTAAAATATAATACCTAAGTGTTATGGCCCCTATCAAATATTCTAATGACTTAGAAAACTCACCTACATATTGGCTCTACCAACCCACTCCAAAATCCACCTAGCATTTCATCTCTTCTATGTCAAAGAAAGGTTCTCACTAAATTGTTAATTTTACACAATCCTCTTTGATCTTGATGACAACGGATCAATTTGGTTACACCTCAAGGAGGTACTATATACAAGAGTGTTTCATCTATGTCAATGCTTCCACATTATCTAGGAATACTTTATATAGTGGAAGGATACATAACCCAAAGATGCCACCTAAGAGATAGTCGTGATTTGATAATAGTTTCCACATCTCCAACCTTGAGGAAAACACCGCTTTTGAAAGGGGGTCATCTTATGGTCTTATGCTAACTCATATACTTATGGGTACTTAGGTTGTGAGAATTCAGTTAATTAATATTTGGCGGGAATTTTCTTTGAATAAGAATGACTACGTAATTGGTGTGTGTTTAATTAATGTAAAGGGTCATCCTTATTGAATAAATCTTGTTAGGTATTTGGTACTCATTAATAAATATGACATGGTCATTAATGTAGGGGCCACTAGTGGTTAGGTTTTGGTGTAGTTAGAAGCCATTTATAGAAGTAGAGACTTATATAATCTTTTATGAAGGATTATCATCATGTTGGAGCTCTACTCATTTGGAGGTTTCCTCAAGCACATGAAAATTGTTCACCTTTTCTAATATCAATAAAGGGTTACATATTCTATAGGTCTAATACTCTTTTTTGGTTCATTGATTTTCTATAATTTGAGTTTCCTCAAATATTGCTCTTGATTCTTTGCTCCTGCTATATAATTAGATTACACTTGTTTAAAAATAATAAATTAGTCACCTCATTCCTATATAGAATGTCTTATAGACTTTGCACAAAGTCCTTTTTTCATAATGAGTACACATGAAATAATCTCTTTCCATCCAGAGTGTAGGGCTTAGACATCATCATCGATAGACCACCCACACATGATATCATGAAAACCTACTTAACGAAAAATGTTTATATTATTCAATATCTTTACATTGGGTATTTATGAAACAAGCCCAAAAATCAATGCTCTCCAAATGATGATATTGTTAAGGGACAAATTCTATAATGTGATTATGAAACTCACATTGTACAATATGATTGAATAAATGTAAAGGAAAAGGGAAATGTTTGTTATAAATGATACTAACAAATTTTGCAATAATGAAAATAATATTAACTCAAATTAAATATAATAAGAAAAATAATCTTGATATAAATTAATGATACTTATATGAGAAACTACTAACAATTTTTTAATGATTTATATAATATTATATTATTAATAAAAGAATACATATATATATATTAAAAAAACGTCAAATCAAAATTTAACGAAAAAATGTGGTGTGATAAAGAGTTAGAGGAAAAAAGAAAATTAAGGTATTATAAAGATGTAATCAACCCTAATCTAGAAGATCAAAATTATCTATGTGTTTTTCCAGGTGTAAAGAAAAAAATAAGCATTGCTAAGATAAGAACAAATTCTCACGAGCTCCATAGTGAAACTGGACAATGGCCAATTCCTAAAACGCCATGAGATGAAAGAGTGTGTCATCTTTGTGACACTAAGAAGGTTGAAGATGAAAAGCACTTTCTCTTAGATTGTCCAGCCTATACCCATATTAGATCTCATTTTCAAAATATTGATCACACTACCAACCTTCCTAAGCTCTTAACTCAACAAAAGTATAGTGATCTTGGAAAGCTTCTCTTAATGTTTTTCGAGCACAGAAACAAAATTCTAAAGAATCACAAGTAATCACTTCCCCTCTTAAGGTCTGATAGACCAATTAGGTCTTAGTGGACGTTAATCATCATCATCATCATATATATGAGAGATGATGATCATGATGATGGTTAATGTCCGCTAAGACCAAAATTGGTTTATCTAACCTTAAGAAAAGGTAAGAGATTACTCATATTTCTTTATAATGTTATTTACATGCCTAAAAAGTATCAGGAGAAGCATTCCAAGATCAATATAGTTTTGATGACTTAGAAGGTTATCAAGGCCGGTCTTATGACATATATTTTGAAATTGAGATCTAATTTGGGTATACTGAGGGCACTCTACAAGAAAGTGTTTTTCATCTTCAATATTCTGGGTGTCCCAAAAGAGACACATTCTTTCATGCCATGGTGTTTTGGGGATTCTCTAGGAGAAAGTGTTTTTCATCTTATACCTTCTTGGTGTCACAAAGTTGACATATTCTTTCATAGAATAGTGTTTTGGGGATTGTACATATAAGAGTCTCACTATGTAACTCATGAGAATTAATTCTAATTTTAACAATATTGATTCTCTTTTTAAAACTAATTAAAACATAGATACTTTGATGCTCAAAATTAGGATTAATCATCTCCTTATAATAGGTTAATTATCTTTTATTTTATAATTATTTATAACATCGTAAATTCCCCTTAATATAATTCTTCCAAGTATAATATTTACCAATCAAATAAAAATATAATAATAAAATAAAAAATTTAATGATACATTAAAATTTTCTATTTTACAACTTAACCATAAAAATATAATAATAAAATAAATAATATTATTTATTTTATTATTAATAAAATAAATAATAGGTTAATTATCTTTTATTTTATAATTATTTATAACATCATAAATTCCCCTTAATATAATTCTTCCAAGTTTACCAATCAAATAAAAATATAATAATAAAATAAAAAATTTAATGATACATTAAAATTTTCTATTTTACAACTTAACCATAAAAATATAATAATAAAATAAACATTTTAATGATACATTAAAATTTTCTATTTTGCAACTTAACCATACAAATATAATAATGAAATATCTAATGAAGGATCGAGAATAATGAAACCATTAAAATCAAATAGAAAACTTTTCCCATTTTTCAACAAACACTCGAGTTTATATCCACTCGAGTTGGACTCGTCTCGACCTTAGCCACTGATCGACGACAAAAACGACATTTTATATCGATCGACAGCGAAGCTAGATAACGAGTTATCTCCCACCAGCGGACTATATAATCAATCTACAGTCGGAGTTGTTTATGATAAACCACTAATTATTCCCTACCTATAATGCGACAGGAATTTTTTTATATATTGGAAACAAGATGGTAATTCATTGACGATGCTATCCCGAATCCCCCTTACGCAATACTTCAACGGCAGGATTTGTAAATCACGAGGAAGGTAATGATATCCAGCGTGCAGGTCTTAGCTGTTGTGTGTAAATTTCTGATACTTTATTCATTTCTGAGCATTTAGTAAGTTGCACGAAACATGTGACAGACACAGGAAGATACCGAGTAGTGTGAGATTGTTGTATTTTGACCAGATTCTGGCATCGATAAGACAGACGGCCAGATTTAAAAAGCAGTGGGTAGCACCCAAGGATTATATAGCAACTGGCAATAAGTTTGCTATTGAAGGATTATAGCAACTAGCAATAAGTTTGCTATTCATTTGATATTATTTTTTTTTTTTTATATTTTAAATTTTTGTGTGAAAAGTAATGTTTAATTTAAAAAACAAATATATATTTTTTGATATAATAAAAATATTTGTTTTTTTCATTTTTGATTAGTTAATATATTTCAAGTTTTATTGTTTTTATAGCTTCTTCACCTATTTCAATATTTAAAATTAATTACATAATCAATAAACTTTATTATAAGTACCATTTACTTTTAAACTATTCTTTTATTTAAAACTAGCATACCCCCTAAGTAGGGAAAGGAAACACTGAAGTGAATTGGGGTGGTGATGTTGTTTAAATACCATATAAATTTGTCTTTGATGGAAAATGAATACTTCACAAGGTCCATATTTATTCCACATCTCGCAAAATATTTTCAACAATTCTGTAACTCAAAAACTAAATCGCCCAGTTGCAACAATCACAAATATGTAATCTACTTTTCCAAAGAAAAATGAAAGAGAAAGAAAAGACATGTAAAAATATTAAAGATACATTTCTTATTAATCCACTCTACAAGATACAATCTCAATAACATTGATATAAAGTGCACAATCAACCAGTAGTTGTTGATGCGGTCTTTCCTAAAAAACAAAACATCGTTTGCTTAAGTTGTGGGAAGAAAAATTCACAGTTGTAAGCTACAAAATAAACTCTCTTAAAAGCCATAACATCGTTTGCTTAAGTTTTGGGCAGAAGAAGTCAAGATTCTAAGCTACAAAATAACTCATGAATTGTCACTACAAAATAAACTCATTATTCATGACTTATTGATCAATTTGCAAAAAAGAATATTTTGGATGGGATTCTAAGCTACAAAATAAACAGATGAATTGTAAGCTACAAAATAAACTCATTATTCATGACTTATTACTAAATTTTCCCCCCAAAAAAGAAGAGAACTCCGAATGCTTTTTGGGCCATAAATTTGAGAAAAGGAAAAAGAGTATTCCCTATGCTTTTTGGAGGGTTCAAGAAATCTGTGATACTTAGCTCTTAAGTCCCTCTTAGGATGATCACATGTCGAGCATAAGGTGGAAAAAATCTCCATCGTTCAGTCCCGGTTTAAATCACATTTACTCCATCTAAAACAATTTTTTGTTGGTAAACTACTAAAAACGACACAAAACACAAGCAATCAACCACTTCCTTGGGAAAACTTGCCGAAAATCCACCATATCCACAAATAACATAGAGAACAATGGTATGATCATACCTTGAGCTTAAACGAAACCTGCCCCAACCGTTTTTTTGCACTGTGACAACCTTTCTTTAAATATAAACACGTCCTTGCTCCCTCTTTCCGAAACTACCTTTAGATACGAAAAGAATCGTCTGAATTTGAGCTGAAAATGCGCAGACAACAAGGACAGTGCCTGTTTCAGTAGACAAAGTGTCAAACGGACCAAAATACACACCACAAATAGAAGAAATATTACTTGCCTGTATGAATTCCACTCTTTGTTGTGCATGAATCCAAGGCTTACAAATGTCCAGGCTGTCGTTCTTGAGCATCCCAAAATGTAAAGTTCAAATAGGGGACAATGACTTAGTCTAAAATTTCTATGTTCTTTTGAATTTTTCTCGTTACTATCATAGGAAGCTGACAATATTGTTTTTGGAAAAAGTGCAAGTTTACATTGCTCAAATCATATTTCTGAATGCATAACCAATGAAATCTCTCATTCCAACCATTTTTCTAATTTTTAGCAAGTTTTTGAGAAAGTTGTATTCAGAGTACTTAAGAGTTTTTGAGAGAATACTATTTGAACATTGTAAAATTGCAATTTTTCCAACAATTAAGTTGTCTAATGAAATCAAATTGTTTTTGAGAGAATACTATTTGAACATTGTAAAAGTGCAAGTTTTCCAACAATTAAGTTGTCTAATGAAATCAAGTTGTCTAATAATATTCTAAAAATAAAAAAAAACTTAAAACGTTTAGTCTATATGCGTAAGTCTAAGAATGTTTGTTTCAAAGCATGTAATAACAAGGGCAACGAGGATGCTCATACTGCCTCCTAATAATTTGTGTCTGAGGCAGTATGAGTAGCCATAGTCAACGTAAAGGCTACTTACTACACCCCACAGCCTGAGTACTACACCCCACTGCTGGAAACCTCGAAATAAGTGACTGAAACCTCAAAATAAGTGAAGGCTTCAAGAACACTATAAAGTTATCAGCCAATGAAATGTAAGAAAACTCAGTTTTTTTACACATTAAAAAATAAAATTTTAAGTTTCTTATGTTACACATTAGGTCATTTACAGAATTTTTAAAGTCAAACCAAATTAATAGAGCAGTCAAAGCTAACTCATTGTTATGTATATTGCAGGAGGCAGTACAATAAAACTAATTACATCGTTCAAGACACTACATCTCATGTTTTAAAAACACACACGTGGTTTGCAGTCAATCCACTGGACATGGTGACTTTTCACCCAATCTGATCTACAATCAACAATCAAAGACTAAAGCCTTTTTGGTTGTGTGCAAGTCAACGTATTTGCATGTTGTAAACAGATCTGCTCAAAATTAATGAGCAAATATTAATGTAGTAGTTAAAGGAAGCGTACTTGCATGTTGTAAATAGATCTTGAGCAATTTTCTCTCATCTACCGGATGTAATAGACATTAAGTCTGTTTAATGGAAGTAGGTAGGTTTGAATTAAGAGATTAGATAGTTTTATAAGCGTAGGAGGGAAAACGGATATAGACATCCTCATCCTTGTATCATTGCATATTTTTTTTGTAACATTATCATCATTGAGAGATGTAGCAGAGAGTTGTAAAGAAGAACCCATGTACAGGAGCACTTGAGTTAATATATGAAGCTTTGAATCAAATTTCATGGTGTTATGATGCTTACTCTTTACATTTGTTAAATGGTATGTTTACAGTGGTTTGTTTTCTCTGTTATGAATTTATCTCAATGTTGTCTTGTGTGTATGATTTTATGTTGAATGTATGGAGTTTGAGAGAGAAGAAGAACGAATTCCAATTGTTTCTACTCCTGAGAATTCCTGCAAGGAGTGCAGTAAAAGTCCACAAGCTGTGCGTTGACGAGGGTCTGAGTTTTATCTTAGAAATCTCATGAGGGATATCGTTGTTCTCATAACCAGCAGAAGTGCAAGAGAAGCACAAGAGCCATGCAAGGTGTGCGCATGCTGGTTGAGGCCTTAGAATTTATCAACTAAGGTGAAAGAAGAAGGATCACTATTGCAAAGAGTGCACAGGGTCAAAGACTCAAATAACTGGAAGTTATTTGAAAGTTTGCCGCAAGGAGTGCGAGTAGGAAACCCTTTGGAAATATTGAGTTTGCAAGTAAAACCAAAGAAGAGATAACACCTTTGAAGTGTTCAAAGGAAGATAGAAATCGAACCACTTCAAAGGGAGATGGGGATTGAAGCCGTCGCATAGAAGTTAAGTTCAGAAGGGTGAACATTCAGTCATTTGGACAAAACTCATTGAGTAGTGAATCGAGCGGTCAGAATTTTCTGTGGAGAGCTCGCGAAGTCGGGAGGACCGCAGGATCCAGTGGAGCCCTATGGATGGTGAGAAGTCTTCGTGAAGGAAGTGCGAAGTTGCGAGAGTCATTGGATTTGACAGAGTTGCAAGGTGATTAGAGGCCGGTGAAACCCATCACCTTAGGATCCAGGATCAACGTGAGTCGTTGATCATGCTTTGTATAAGCCGTTGGATCAGATCGCGAACTCAGGGTTCATGAGTTTGGAGGCCAAACCAAATTTCTTGGTTTGCGCAAAGTTTCGAGTTGCAAGGAGTAGAGAAGGAGATCTAGACTGTTGGATCCAAAAACACGGGAGAACCGTTGGATCAGAATCTCCGCGTGGTATTGCGTACTCGGGTTTCAGGATTTGAGAGAGTTTCTTTTCGACTGCAGAAGTTGCAAAGTGTCGAGGGCTTGTGCAAACACGTGGCACATCCGGTTGGTGGGGACCGCGAGGTTGATAGGTGGCGTAGTAACAACGCCTAAAGAAAAGTGGAAGTCGGTGACAAGCAGAGGACCCACGTCGCCTGGGAAGAAGTCAACCCATTTTTGACTTATCGCATCTCGGGGATTCACGAAGGAGGAGCACAAGGGCTCAACGCTCCAACTCACGAAGTTGCGAGTTGTGAGGGGTGCTAAAGCTAGGCCCTAGCCAGTGGTTGTTTGTAGAGGCACTAGCAAGGAAGGGGCCATACCTGTATCGCACTCTCAGGTATCAGAGGTTTGGAGTCAAGGGTCTTCAATTCACAAACTCACGAGATTGCGAGTCACGAAAGGTGCTTGCACTAAGGCCCGGGTTGTGGTCGTGTGGAGGTGAAGACTCACACCTGGTGCATGTGGTGTAGGTGGAGTTTTCGTGAAGGACCTATGGATCAAATTTGTTGAAGGTTGCAACAAGGAACCAAAGGAGCCGCTTCGGCTCGAGGAGAAATTAGAACGTGCAGATCGCAGCCCGAGGGCAGGGGGTCTACATCAAGAAGATCAGTGCTATACAAATCAGAGGGGTCGATTACTAGATAAAGGTTTATTGATTTGCTAAAATTTCTACTTTTCTATCATTAGAATTGTAGGGATTCCATCTTTATTTCATCATTTAATGACGGGATTCCATTTTCAATTTTATCATTAAAATTTTGATGACATATAAAGCTAATGGTTGAAAAATCTGATATCATCATTAAAATAATGACTGAAATTTAAGATTTTGATGACGCATATAAAATTTACAGTTTAAAAATCTGATATGGTCAATTTCAATAATCAAAACATCTTTCTGATCAGTATGATTAAAAATGTGGACCGTTCTGTTTTAAATACATGAAACCAAATGAGATGTCCACGATAAACTCTAGACTAGTTATACAACAAACCCTAAGAAAAATTATGACTTAAGATGAGATGTCTTGAAACCTGAAAATTATGACTTAATAAAGAGATGTCCTGAAACAATGAGGAAATCCCACTCATACGAGCGCAATTGGCAGTGGTTTAATCAAAAATTTAAACCTAGATAAACTTAGAACAACGATGCTTTACCTTTGGAGGGAATGCTTGTTAATTTTTTAACCCTCGATCTCATATTTCTACCTATATAAAATTTTAATGCCAAAAGATATATTCACCTACAATTTTTCTCAATAAATCCATGGTTCATACATGTAGCCAACTGTAAAAAGAGTTTGCAAATTGAATGATGGAAGAGATTGTATCACCATATTAGTGGTTGTTATTATGCCAATTGGAAGAGTGAAAACCACTGCCAATGCGCAGGCCAAGAGTACTCCCCACCATGGTAGTTGTAGTTGTTGCTCAAACCATGCATAGGTTGCAATAGCTACGCCTATTGTCAAGACCAACACTATTATAAACCAGAATTATGGAACAACCTTGTAGTTTTTTCCATGTCTTGCCCTCTTCTACAACTGCCAAGGACTTGCATCCATATCACCTCTCATCCAATTATTGTCACACATCTTTTCTTACCTCACCGATTCTACTACTTATCACTTTAGAGATTAAATTGCCCCTTCTTTCCACGCTATTCCCACTAAAAGTTGTGAGCCGTATTCCACTTTCATAGCGGACTGGTTCCAACTGAACAGAAAATTAAAGGCAAGGAGATGGCGAAATGGGTGCCATTGTCTTTAATTATGTACTCCATGTTCGGTATAGATGGCGCAGTGATATCTAGCACTGATGGCTGTAAGATTAATTTCGGAAATGACCCATATGAAGAAACAGTTATGAAAACTGTCGCCTTGGTAATGGAATGGTCGAATCTCCTACTCTGATGGACAGGTGGAGAATAACCGTCTTGGGGAAATCGGCCCTCTCTCTGCCTATAAAATAACCTTCAAGAATACCCATCATATTGATCTGAAGGTGTGTTTGGCAGCAGGTTATGAGAGAGAAATCGATTTCCAGTCGGTGCAGAGGATTTCAGCAGAGGGTTCTGTGTACTCGATTTCCGTTATGAGCAAGTGAGCTCGCAGCAAAAAGAGCAGAGGGTTTAATTACGAAATGGATTCAGGTATGAATTTATTTAAATTCCGCTTCTATATGATTCAGATTGAAAACTAAAAGTTCCAGGTCCTGCAAATATGCTAACATTGGTATCAGAGCAGGTTGGGGAACTTTCTGAATGCATATATATTAACTTTCTGAATGCATATATATTATTTCCGCAATATTACTTCTGTAATCTCATCTGTCATATTTTTGTTCATATGCTGGTCCTCGCAAGGTTCAATTTTATGGTTGAGCTTGTTATTTATGTTAAGGGTTTATAAAGAAATGGAAAATTTGCCTGGTTGGGCCGCGACTGCCTGTGCCCACCCTTCCCAGCCTGAACAAACCTTTCACTAGCCGTGAACCCGATCCATGACAGGGCTCTTGGTAACCCGATCGCCTCGTATACCTTCATTCACACAAGGTAATGCAAGGTTTCTAAGGAGAGAGTGACAGACCCGGGCATATGGTGACAGGTCAAATCGTCCGTCAGTGTTAGAGTGATATTTTACCTTGTACACTACTCATTGTTATTGTTGATTGCTGGACAGAGAAAGAAGATAGACTAACAATGATTTACAATCTGATATTTTCATCATTTTTTTTATGTTGTATATAGCTTGATTTATATATATTTAAGTGTTCATTGTTTTTTTACCATACTGTGACCGTGTGATATGCTGTGAACTTTATCATCTCATGTCGTTGATTGGTCTCCAGCGTGAGCACACAGAGATTGACTGTAATTATCAAATACTATAAGTGGTAAATTGTGTCACTCTGTTTTCTGTCACTCTGTTTAAACACATTGTTGTTTGAATCTATATGCAGAGTCATTACATTGATTTAAGGTCTGTATTAAGATACGGTTTGGTAGCCACCAAAGTGGTCCAACCAGAAAGACTTGTAGATATTAAGTCAAATTACTGAAATTTAGTACTTGTTTCCCCTGGTATTAAAATAATAACTCTGCAAATCGCAATTATTTAGTCACAAAAATATTAGGTTGGCCCAAAGGTGCACCAAATTTTTGAAAGATTATTTAGTTGGAGTAGGATGATTGATAGATATTCACAATTGAGGCCAGTATGGATACTCAAAGGTAACATACCTACTCAGTTGTGAATATTTTATCAATCAATCCTATTAGGTGAAAGGAAATCACCATAATTGTTAATAGTTTGCCATAAGATTAGCCCAAAGGTAGGTCACGGTAATACTATTCACTATTGTTTAAACCATGTTTTTCAAATTGCTTATAACTCTTAGTATTAATGTCACATAGCATGTATTTGTGATTGCAGTATCAGTGCCTGTGTCGCTGCATTCGCATGCCTCTTCTGTCCCGATCTTGAATGGAATGAATTTTTCAGATTGGAAAGAACAGGTTCAGTTTCACCTTGGTGTTCTGGATCTAGATGTAGCACTTGAATCTGAAAAACCAGCTTCTATTACTAGTAACATCAGTGCAGAAGAAAAATCTACATTCAAAGCATGGGAAAGATTGAATAAACTGAGCCTTAAATTCATGCGAATGACTGTGGAAAACAACAATAAGTCAACTCTTCCTACTACTGAAAATGCTAAAGAATTCCTGAAATCTGTGGGAGAACATTTCAAAACTGCAGACAAGTCTCTTGCTGGGACACTGATGGCTAAGCTTACCACCATGAAGTTTGATGGTACGCGTGGAATACATGAGCATGTCCTTGAAATGACAAACTTGGTTGCTCAATTAAAGACTCTTGAAATGAAGGTGGATGAGTTCTTCCTTGTACAATTCATTTTAAACTCCTTGCCT
>JASDQU010026922.1:55605-69372 GCA_032191745.1 Picea mariana
AATGACAGGTATTCTAATGGAGCTAAACACATGGAACCGAAATACTTTGCCGTAAAAGAAGAAGTTCAGAAACAACGAGTGTCAATTGAACACATAAGAACACTGCTTATGGTTGCAGATCCATTGACGAAAGGATTTCCACCAAAGACATTTAAGGAACATGCTAACAGAATGGGAATTGAACGTAGCACATAACAATTGCTACCTTTATGAAATGGATCACATAATGATGTTTGTCTTATTTGACACTTTGAGATCTTAATAAAGGTGTTTCTGTTTGATAAATCATGTTTTAAATGTGTACGTACATGTATGAGAATAAATGCATAATGACAGGAATAGTCTCTGACAAGGGACATTATTGTTGGACCTTATGAAATCTCTCCTTGTTTACAGACTAATTTAAACAAGTTACTAATGTTGTGGTACATGAAAGGGACTATGTCGTCTTATTGACATGGAACCGTCACGACTCGCATTACTAGGTTGTTTAATTATAGTATTATGATGACCAAACTGAAAACCAAGACAAATATGACTTATGGCGCACCTAATGTCTACTCTGTTAAACTCTAACATTAAGTTATCATATGTGCCAAGTGGGAGAATGTAAGATTAATTTCGTAAATGACCCATATGAAGAAACAGTTACGAAAACTGTCGCCTTGGTAACGGAATGGTCGAATCTCCTACTCTGATGGAAAGGTGGAGAATAACCGTCTTGGGGAAACCAGTCCTCTCTCTGCCTATAAAAGAACCTTCAAGAATACCCATCATATTCATCTGAAGGTGCGTTTGGCAGCAGGTTATGAGAGAGAAATCGATTTCCAGTCTATGCAGAGGATTTCAGTAGAGGGTTTCAGCAGAGGGTTCTGTGTACTCGATTTCCGTTCTGAGCAAGTGAACTCGCAGAAAAAAGAGCAGAGGGTTCGATTACAAAATGGATTCAGGTATGAATTTATTTAAATTCCGCTTCTATATGATTCAGATTGAAAACTAAAAGTTCCAGGTCCTGCAAATATGCTAACAATGGCCCCATAAAGACAATAGTCATTCTTGTTATGGAGAATCGATCTTTCAACCACATGTTGGGATGGATGAAGCAACTCAATCCACAAATCGATGGGGTCACCAGCCAGGAGTCGAATCTGATATCCACAAAGGATCCCAGCTCTGTGAGTATTTTCTTCCAGGGCGAGGAAACGTATGTGGATCCAGACCGGGGCCACTCGTTTCAAGCAATACGAGAGCAAATATTTGGCTCTGATAACACCTCTGCGAATTCTGCCCCTATGAATGAATTTGCTTAGCAGGTGACTTCTTTGGGGGGTTTGAACATGTCTCAGACCGTCATGAATGGATGTAGACCCAAGGTCATTTCCATATATAAAAATCTCGTAAATGATTTCGCGGTATTCGATCAGTGGTTTTCTTCTATGTCGGCCTCGACAGAACCCAACAGACTCTACGTTCATTCTGTGACTTCCGATGGAGCCACCAACAATATCCCCATCCTGTTGGCCGATGAATACCCACAGAAAACCATCTTCGAATCAATAGACGAGTCAGTGAAGTCGGTCAAGAAGAAGATAAGGATAAGATACGTGGAGGCAGGATATTGGTGGATGGTTAATGAATAGGTGGAAAGTTATTACAGGCTTTGGACAGACGATGAAATTCGAGCAAAACTTCCCCTATATAACACCTTCGTTGTAATAAATAAATAATATTATATATAATTACATGTGATTACACATCTACTCACTTTTCCTAATATCTATACAACAGGTTCTAATTAGTTGTATAATTATTCCTTGTCTACATCTTAATTATTAAAATCCAAATCTAACATATAAAACAAACTTTTCACACCACCACAATAAATCTCATTTCCCAATATGACTTGAATCTCTCTCCAAACTTATTGGTTTCAATTATAATTTTACATATTCCAGAATTAATAATCAATACCAATGCCGATGTGAATACCAATGCCTCGCCATGTTTGATGTAAACTATGGTTGGACTTTCATCCCCGGGTCGAGCTTTGTAAAAAGTGGGAAATGAAGTGGGAAATGAAGGTGATGTTTTGTGTTGTAGTGGTAGTGTCAATCATCTAATACCACACTAATTTTGGTAAAATAATATTACTTAATATATTAATATTATATAAATTAAAATATATATTATAAAATGTATAATTTTTTTTAATTTTTTTTTTAAATTTCATTTTTATTTGATTAGCTCAACTCAATTAGAAGGAAATTTAGGTTAATCTCATAATTATATTACAACTATTCTAAAGTAAAAATATGGAGATCTTGTCCAATAATTTATAAACTATGTGTTATTATGGAGGAACATCTCTTCGTCCATCCCTTGTGAGTCTATGTCAAATTCTTTGAATTCAAATTTTTTGAGGGTGTAGTTATTTGTGTTAATTTTTCTCATTTAAAATAACAAAAACCGAAAAAAGAAACTGATTTATTTTAAGACTGTGAAACTATCCCATTTGTTAGCATATTGTTCATGTTTCACTATAATCATGATCATCATCATCAATAAATATAGGGTGCCAACTATCATCTCCATTTCCAAATCTACTTGGCAGGGAACATATTAAAATATTCACATCCATATTTCATAGCCAATAAATGAGTTTGTGCATATTTCCATTTTAAATATTTACATGGAGCACTCAATGTTAGGGTTCCATTATTTGGCTTAATGGGATTGTCGAGGGTTCAACGATACATTGGGATTTTCCTAACCTTTGTGTAATGTGCAATTAATGTGCAATTAATGAGCAATTTGTCCTGCCCCAGATGGGGTGACACGTGGTGATGCCTTGCCACATGGATCAACATCAATCCACAACTTAAATGATGTAGGTCCCTCCCCATCCCTTCAACATTTACGATGGTAGCCGGCCATTACAACCACTATACGAAGGAGGGACTTCTCCCTCGCGCGAACGCACTAGCACAGCCATCATTCAATATGACAGGGTTCTAGGAAGCCATGCGATACTGTCATTTGGAAATTCGAAAGTTGGAGAGCTTGGACAGAGCTGGTTCACTCTTGTTTTGGACCTCCCTATCGGTTGGGAGCTCTGGTGCAGTTTTGGTTCATTCTCATCTTGGTTCTTTCTCGTTTTGGTTCATTCTCTTTGTATCTCTATCCACCCCTCATCAACAATGACAAGGAAGCGAGGCAGGCCTCATCGAGGCTCGGCCTGGTACACCCACAAAGAGCAGAGGCAAAGAAGGCAGAACCTTGAGCGCACTCTATCAATGGCGACTTCCATCCTCCGGAAAAGAGCACGAGCCAACCAATTGGCACTCCATGCCATTATCGTTGAGCCTGCGATAGAGCGTACCACGCACACCCCTACAATTGAGCCTGGAAGTTGTCTGAAGGGAGGCGTTGCAGATGAGTTTCCAACCTGTTATGTCGAAGAAACGTCGTACCTAGAGGATTTAGCGACCACCCTGGAACCCCAAGCCACGGTGCCTGAAATACAGGCTAGAAGTGGTCTGAAAGGAAAGCCAGCAGAAGAATTCCCAATTTGTTTTGTTGAAGATATATTGTGGACGGGTGACTATAGCCCACCATCCATGCTGAGAAGGCAACGAGCAAGGACGAGGCTCGAGACAATGCTTGCATAGAGATGAACATGGACGAGACCAGAGCAGGGATGAATGTGGACGTGGCCAGAGAAGGACTGAACGTGAACGAGGCCAGAGCAGGGATGAACGTGGAAGTGGGGAATGAAACCTTCGACGAGGCAGGAAACAATAATTTTCATGCTCCACTCCTCCGTGCAAAGCATCTAGATCTAGTGTTCGAACTCCGAGGCCACATGGTAGACCAGGAGCACAGAGCCCTCCTAATGGGACAACGTCTGGACTTGCTCCTTGATGCTTACTCCATTGATCCAGCAAAGAGGAAATGTCGAATGTGCACGCAGCCGTTCGCCATCCCAGCCAGATCCACGTGTTAGAAAGGCAATGGCGACAGGTCACCGAGTATCTGAGTTCTCCTATGCTAGTTTGTTTTATGTTTCATCATGTTGTTTCTCAATGTTAACTTGAACTATGGCCATCTGTCCTAGTTTCCTTCGGGCAGGACAAAGGGCAAAATAGTTTTTAGCTTATCTTCCTAGATTCATTTCACTCCAAACTATGTTGGTTTCCGGTAAAACGACAACATTTTTGGTGGCTCAGGATGACTATATCTCTGTGTATTTTGTCAATGTTTCTCTGTTAACTTAATATAGCAGGTACTACCTTTTTTACTTAAAAAAGAAAAAATGAGCAATTTGTCCTAGGAGTCAAACTAGTTCAAATTCATCTTCAAACTCATCTTTGTTATTGAGAGGATGGGGTGTAGTATATTCATGTACATAAACTGAAGGACAAATTTATGGTGAAGGACGAATATATATTCTTATCATTGAAAGTGAAGGATGGACATATTTATGTTATATATTCATATCGTTGAAAGTGAAGGAAGAACATATTTATGATGAAGGACAAATATATATTCATATCGTTGAAAATGAAGGATGGATATATACATGAACATTGGAATGTGATATTTCGTTGAAGGATGGATATATCATTGGATCGAATAAATATCATTGAAGGATGGATAAGTCATTCAAACTCATCTATGTTATCAAAGAAGGATGATATATCATTGGATCAAATAAATATCCTTGAAGGATGGATAAATCGTTCAAACTCATCTCCTTTATTAAAGGATGATGTATCCTTCAATAAATATCCTTGAAGGATGGATAAGTCGTTCAAACGCATCTCTGTTATCAAAGAATGGGGGTGTAATTATTATTATTTGATGTAGTTCGATTTTAAATATGCACATAAAGTAGTGGATATGGATATTTATTCCATGTGAATGTGAATATTTTGATTTTGGATATGAATATTTATTCCATGTGGATGTGAATAGTTTGATTTTAAATATGCATAGAGAGTGGTGGATATTTAAAATCAAATTATGCAGAGTGGTTGATAATTGAAATTGAACTAGTCACGTGTAATTTAAAATCCCTCACATACAATCTATCTTTGAATTACTCACATGCCATTTAAAATCGAGCTACATACATTCTCTCATTTCTTGCAATTTGTCCAAACACTCACATGCAATTTAAAATCCAACCATTATAATATATAAAATAAATATATTCATACATTTGGCTCTATGATTTAACCTCATTATGACACACAAAGCATTTGGAGCTACAAATTTTACCTAGGGGGATGATTCGATATTTAATCAATTCCTTTGGATGGATACTTCCTCATTTTCTCATACTTTGTGATTGTTAGGAATGGTACATCCAAGAATGCGAATCTGGTCATGGGAGGATAAATTATACAACAACTAAAGCCATAAAAATACATGATTTTTAATTAATAACAAGGAAAACCATTAAAATACATGATATTTACTTAATAGAATTTAAAAAAATCAAAAGAAATCAAACCATAAAAATACATGATTTTTAGTTAATAACAAGGAAAACCATTAAAATACATGATATTTAGTTAATAGAATTTAAAAAAGTCAAAAGAAATCAACCCAAACCATGGTAATGTTGAAAGACAAAAAAAAAATCCACCTACAATGTTGAGCAAGTTCTTGGGGCATGAAAAATTGATTTAAAATACGAGTACGAATACCCAACGAAGTATAGTAGATTATAATATACACCTTTTCATTTAAAATGGTGAAAACCCATCTAAAACATACATTTGGAGTACCATCTAAATATAATATCTCGTATGAATCCATGTCAAAATCGACCCAAAAATACTAATGTGGCCATTGGTGGCTGGAAAATATTGCAATAACAACCAAACCAAATCCATAAAAATTAAACCAAACCCATAAAAATTGTTAATCGTGATCATACAAATTAGTTAATTAAAAAAACCATTATTAATTTAGTTATAATAAAAAACATAACCATAATTTAGTTATAATAAAAAACATAAACATGAGTAACATGCTTTGTGTGTTTATGGACACAATTCTATGTTAATGGAGCCGGATCCGATTGTATAGACACGTCTAGACTCGATCCCTCTAGAGTGGCAAGATCGCTGGAATACTAATATTTGTTTGTTTCCTCGCTTCGTGGAGATGAGATGAAATATGAAAATCCTCCCAACACAAGGTTGACTTAATTAATTGAAACTCTTGACACACTTAAGAGTCATAAAAAGAAAACTGAAATGTAGGACATGACACGCTACATACTCAAAATATTTAACTATTAAATTAATCACAATTAAATGTGTTTTTTTTGTTAATCACTTAAAAGTGACCAATAAACGAGTTACAATTTCTTAATATCATTAAGTAATTGTGAAAAAATAAACACCTAAAAGTATTATTTTATAAAAGTGAGGGAATTAATGGTTGATATCACAACCCTTCATTTATTGTGATGACCAAGAATATTGCATTCATATTTAATCTTGTCCATAAAAAACATATTAAAAATTAAAACCATATTAAATGTGCCTATTTCCAATAGGTATATCCATCTTGACCTAATTATTAAAAGAATGCACCTTTTGTAATCTTCTAAACAAAACACAAATGAAATTCAATGCTGTTGAAACGAACAAATAAAAATTCACGAAAAAAAACCATTCTTTCGATGGATCACTACTGGGGTTAGCCATACTGTAAGACCTGGTTAGGCATGCATACCTCAGTTTTGAAATTCCATCGGTAAAGTTTAAATGATCTAAGTGATAAGGGGAGCATACAGTATTCTCGGATACCCCATATTTTAGGGAAGTTTTGTAAGTTTTTTTCATGGGGGGAAGTTAGGTCAAGAGTCGTGGTCTTCAAGGACATGTTGCTCGTAGTTCATGGTTGCAGATCCCATGTATTCCATGTAATGAAGCATTGAAATTAGCCTTGATGTGAGAGGTGAAGAGTCACTTTGTTGGCTTGGCCATATTTGGTTAAGTGCATCATTGTTGGTTATGGTGATGGTGTTAAGGGATGAAAATTGTGGCATCCTACTACCCACAAATCATCATTAGTATAGATGTGTGCATGGAACAATCAGGAGTTGTTTAGGATCACAAAGGGAGATTTGTTTGCAAGCTTAGGAAGTCATTGTATGGCCTAAAGCTCGAGCAGACAATGATACAATATGTTTGCTTCCTTCATGGTGAGTCAAATTTACAAGAAATGAGTATAACCATTTTGTTTATGGTATATTCATCATCTTGGTGATATAGGTTATTCTTTTACCAAGCACAAGTATGGTTGAGACCATCACAACTCAATTGGAGAGGATGTTTGATATGAAGGATCTAGGAGTAGCTAAAACAAATCTTGGGCATGGAAATACACAAAGACATGAAAGATTGTAAGCTTTGGTTATCACAATAGAACTATGTGGAGAAGATACTCAGGAAATTCAATATGAATAATGTGAAACTGATAAATATTTCGTTGGCTTTCCATTGTAATTTTTCTTTAGGTTTATGTCCTAAGTAATGAAGAAGAAAAGGGTTATATGTCTTGTGTATCGTATGTTAGTAGGAAGGTTTATGTTTGCGATGGGAATGTTCAAATATTTCACATGAAGTTAGTGTTGTCAGTGGACACATAGAAAAACTAGGTAAAGAGCATGGAAAATGGTGCTTCGGTATCTGAAAAGCATGAGTATCACCTACAATGGTTGCAACAATTTAGTTTGTGGTTATGTTGATTTAGTGGAGGTGGAGTGGTCCATACAGAAGAAAACTATGCATACATGTTCATGCAACCAATGTTGTTAGAGAAGTTGCGTTGGTGTTTGAATTCTCTTGGATTGTAGGAAGGTGATGATTGATTTGTTGGGAAGGGTATCTAGAAAATTGTTGTCAAAGTCGACATTGTTGGGTGGTGACAACACATCCATTGGAGGTTAAAACTCGTTTCCTCTTCCTCAAACGTGGCTACGATTTCCCAAGTGATTAGTGTTTCATATCCTTGTAAATGCTTGAAAAATATCCTATTTAAATATGGAATCCCATGACATGCTCCATGAGATTTGTATTCATTTCTCCACTAGTTTCGATGAGCAATAAGAATATCATTTCCCTTGATCTCTCCAGTATTGCATGTGTTTTGATTATTATTCTCTAGTTTATTAACTTCCATGTTGCAGGCCCCATTCCCAACACAATTACTATTCCAAATGTGGATTTGGTCCTTCTGATATGGAATAAATGGGTTACATTGTAAATAGTGAAGGGGTATGAGTCGATCCTAAGAAAATTGAGGCCATGAAGGATCAAATATGCCCAAAAACACTTAAAATATATCATGGTTTCCTTATCCTTATTAGATACTACCAAAAGCATTGTGTAGAGCTATGATAGAATTTTAGTGGCATTAACATCTTTGCTAAAAAAAATTATCTTGTCTGCAATGATGCAACATAACATGCCTTAAAATATGTTATGTGTAATACTCTATAATGCTTAGTAGTGGTTGAATTCACTAAGACTTTTATCCTATAATTTGATACTTGTGAAAAATATATAAGGGGACTGTTGATGCAAGAAAGGTTCACATTGGAATTCACTAGTAAACAATTGTGTGATAAAAACTTAGGCAAAACTACATATGAAAAAGAAATGATAGCCATCCTTCATGCTATTGATACATGGAAATCTTACTTGAATGAGCTTCATTTTCAAATCAACACTGACCATCATTGTTTGATGTACTTCTTGGAACAATGATTTCGTTCACTAGAGCAGATAAATTGGGTTTCCAATATGTTGAACTATCATTATCAGATCATCTATGTGACGGGAAATGAGAATTTAGTGGTAGATTCATTATCTCAAAACAATCAAAAGGAAGGATCCTTGTTGGCCTTATCCTTTCTCGTTCCATATTGGATAGAAAATGTACTCTAGGAATGGTTGGATAATGTCAAGGTTGTTCAACTTATTTAATAAATACAAGAATATCCAAACCCCCTTACAAATGGAAATATAACGCATGACACTATAAATGGTGCATCATTTTGTTGTATAAATATGTTTTAAATCAATTGTGTTAAATGAATTGTTTCATCTCCCACAATGGGGCACATTGGATTTTAGATAACATATGAAGAGGTTAATAATTCATTATATGGGATGGCATGAATAATGAAATTTGTTACTTCGTTGTTGAATGTGACATGTGTTAAAGGAACAACAATAAATTATATGTAAACTATCATGGATAATCCACTAACAATTAGTCACAAAAAATCTAACAAAATACTCAAATGTTTAATGTGAAACTTAATTTTCTTTAGATCTCACATTATTTAACTTTTGGTTTTGTTCTTAAAAATGTATGAAATGGATAAATGCAAAAATTAGAGAAAATAGATAAAATAATCACACACCATCCACAAATAAATACAAGATATAACTTGGGAAATCCAATACAAGAAAAAACCTAGCTAGAAGGCGAGTCCACTCGAAATGCAAGTACAAATAAAGAGGCACTCTCTATGGAGTTGTCTTTGACACCGTCTCCTGTATGGCTACTAAAATATATATCTTCGTATGTTATGCTCTCTAAATACAACTCCTAGTTTGACACAACCTGCCCTCAACGAGCAAGCCGCTCCCACCAGGATCTCCTTCAACCACGGGCCCGAAGAGTCTAAGCTCTTCCAACTCCCCTCGGGAGTCACGATTCACCCACAGTAACTCCTTCAGCGATGGCCACTTCGGAAATCGGGATATCATGACTCGGGAATTCGCGGTTCACGTGATCACCGTTCACATGCAAAACAAAACCCGATCCCCGATGATCAACGGGTCAACTCTTTCGGATTTCGGGAATTTCCCTATCGGGAAATCGAAGTATGCAATGTTACAAATCCCTTGTTCTCCAAATCGCCGAACCCCAAATCCTGATCCAACGCCACGTGAATTCCACTATGTCTTGTGGTCCCACACTACCACGTCACTCATTCACTCGTGCGATCGGAGATCGTGGGATCGCGAGTCCGACTATTGTGATTCCTTCGTATTTGAAAACCCCGAATGCCAAAACCCCGATTACCGATGCGCCGATCTCTCGGCTCAACGCCACCTGGACTCCACTTACTCCCTAAGGCCCCACACAACCACGTCACCCCAGGATTTCGCCGATTGTGAATCCACGATATAAGTTTTCTCTGAGGTTGGAAACCCCGAATGTCGATTCCGCGATACTCTGGATTCGTGCCACCTGTCCTTCTGACGATCGACGGCTCCCACTAGATCGGGAAATCGTGACTTGCGATTTCGACGAGCATGAAATTCTTGCACTCACCAACCCCGATATGCCGATATGCGATGGAAATTGGGCTCTCTCATGCACCTACGAGTTAACCCTCTCACAACTTCTCTGCGATCTGACGGTCTACGGGATTTCGTGACTCTCCTCAACAAATTCAAGTCGTCGATTCTCTTCCTCTTGAAGAGTTCTCCGCTTCACCAGCTTTTCCCGTGCAACTGAAGCAAGGGTACTATCCCTCCCGAGATTTCACCAACTCGGACTCCTTCAGAGATTTCTCAAACACGCTCCCTGTGCTAGGCCTTCAACCGCTTCCAACAGTGATGCAGTCCTCTCGGTCCCGTGCACTCACGCTCACAACAGTCCCGGCCTTTTCTTTGCTCAGACTTGCTACTGAGACTCCAATTTGACCTGCACTTCCCCTGCTCGACTCGAATAACCCAACACAACTCTAGGCGAATGAGAATAAGAGTTTAACTGTAGAGCCTCCTCAACGCACTCTATGCGGAGGAATTCAACTGCACTCTATGCAGGAATCTCCCAGCTCAACCAAAGAAACAACTGAAACTTATTCCCTCATTCTCTCAGGTTTCGAACCTGATATGCAATCACATATGCAGCATATAAAAGATAGGCGTAAAAAGAAGCAAGTATGCAACAACACAATATCAACAACACACAGAGACCAAACACATCCATGGAGTTGAATCAAAGTATTCCTATTAATTCAATATGTACATGGGTGTTCTTCACAAGTTCTCTGCTTTGCTCTCTCTTGCTCCTGTATGAATGAGAATGAATTACAATGTACAAAGGAGGTTTCCTATATTCTGTTTTCCCTCTCAAAAGTAAAACTGTCTAATCTACAGTTAATTCCTATCTAACATCATTAAAACTATTAAATGCCTTCCTATCTATAATACAATACAAGTGCGCCCGGCTTTGAATGCCTTCATTTAAATGGCGGCGCAACAAATCTCCAAAGTGATTCAAAAATGTATGTGATGGCGCTGTCCAGCTGTTCTTCTCTTTCCACGCATTGGCTCGCTTGATGAAGTGTGGATGCTCCTGCATCATACTACTCGGCTCAAAAGATTTCATGGGCTCCTGTCCATGAGCTCCTGCACGGTGTGCCCATGCTTCTGAATCACTGTCTCTGTTTCCCAGCTGGCATCCTCCACTGGGTGATTTTTCCATTTCACCAGGTATTCAAAATATTGCTTCCTCCTGGTCTTTTTACCTGCTCGCTTATCCAGTATGCACTCCATCTGCAGCTTCTGTGCAACTGGCAACTGCTTCTGCCACTGGACCACTGGTTCCTCAGTCCCAGTGTCTGCTTCTGCAGCCCTGTAGGGGTATAAATCCGAAATATTGAAAATCAGAGATATCTCGATGCCCTCTAGTAACTCAAGCTCGTACGCGTTCTCGCCGAATTTCCTCAGAATTCTGCATGGCCCGATTTTCTTCATCTTGAGCTTGTTATACATTCCCCTCGGAAACCTCTCCTTCCTTAAGTGCCCCAGAACCATGTCTCCAAATTCAAACTGAAGTTGCCTCTTTCTGTGATCGGCTCTACGCTTATATTCCTGATTCGATTTGTCCAATCGCTGCTTCACTTGCGTGTGAAGTTCTTGCATTGCTTCAGTGAATTCCTCAGCTCGAGCGCTACTAGTTTCAGCCTGTTCTGACTCCCTGAGCTCAGAAACTCCTCTCGGCTATGTTCCATACAAAATTTGGAATGGACTCTTACCTGTACTTCAATTCACTGAATCGTTGTACGCAAATTCTGCCTGTGGCAAAATCTGATCCCAACTGGTGTGATGCTCTATCACAAGGCTTCTCAACAGGTCTCCCAAGCTCCTGTTGACTACTTCCGTCTGTCCATCGGTCTGCGGATGGTAAGCAGAACTGAATGCCAAGTCAGTCCCCAGCTTCTTCCATAGAGTCCTCCAGAAGTGACCTATGAACTTCATGTCTCGATCCGAGACTATGCTTCTCGGCAATCCATGCAATCTAACAATCTCTTTGAAAAACAAATTTGCGATGTGCGTGGCATCGCTGGTCTTATGGCATGGTATGAAATGTGCCATTTTCGAAAACCTGTCCACCACCACAAAGATGGAATCCACCCCTCGTTGTGTTCTCAGCAATCCCAACACAAAGTCCATGCGAATGGCTTCCCATGGCCTCTCGGGTATGGGCAACAGCTGATAGAACCCTGTGTTCTGCTTTCGACCCTTCGCATGTTGACAAATCCTGCATCTGTCAAAAAATCTCTTTACGTTTGCTCACATGCCTGGCCAATAATATGATTCGCTTAGCTTGGCGAATGTTTTGTCATGTCCAAAATGACCTGCTAAGCCTCCGCTATGCTTTTCTTTCACCAAGTTCTCTCTCATAGAGTAATCTGGAATGCACAATTGATTGCCTTTGAGCAGCAATCCATCTTGGATCAGGTAGTCAATCCATGGACTCCTATCCCTGAGAACTGGGTTCTCGGCTGCCTCGTATGCCTCGCCAAAGTCTGTGTCACCTGCATACATATCCTTCAGATTTTCAAAACCCAAGGTTTTGACCCTGAATTCCTGCAGCAATAAGCACTTCCTGCTCAAGGCATCAG
Source organism: Picea mariana (assembly GCA_032191745.1). Lineage (NCBI taxonomy): Eukaryota > Viridiplantae > Streptophyta > Pinopsida > Pinales > Pinaceae > Picea > Picea mariana. The sequence continues at coordinate 68,561 of JASDQU010026922.1, forward strand.
CCACCTTGTTCGCAGTCCCCGAAATGTTCTTTATTACAAACGTCAAATTTTGCATGTATTCTACCCACTTTGCATGCTTCTAATTCAGCTTCTCTTGCTGACTCACGAACTGTAACGCATGATTATCACTATACAGAACAAATTCCTTGGGTATCAAATAATGCCTCCACTTTTTCAACGCATGTATGATGGCATAGAACTCCTTATCGTACGTGGAGTACTTCAGCTTGGCGTCATCTAGCTTCTCACTGTAATATGCCATAGGTCTGTCATCCTTACTTAGAACCCCTCCAACAGCATACCCACTGGCATCACACTTCACTTGGAAGGTTTTCTGAAAATATGGAAACACTATCACTGGTTGCTCAGTTATCTTTCGCTTCAACAGATTGAAGCTCCTTTCTGCCTCCGCTGTCCAATGGAAAACTTTATGCCGCTTCCTTACAGTGTCCATCATTGCTGCACTGATTCCACTAAAATTCTGAATGAACTTCCTGTAGAAGCTTACCAAACCATGGAAGCTCCTTACCTCAAAAATGTTCCTCGGTGATGGCCAATTCTTGATTACATTCACCTTCTCGGGGTCCATCTTCAATTCATTCGCTGAGATTACAAAACCCAAATAAATGAGTTTCCTCTGCATAAACGAGCATTTCTTCAAATTGATTAACAGCTTCTCCTGCTGTAATCTTCTCATCACAATGGCCAAATGCCTCAAGTGCTCAGCCTTGGTCTTGCTGAAAATCAGTATGTCGTCCAAGTATACGACCACAAATTTGCCAATGAATTCCCTCAGGACTTCATTCATCAGC
>JASDQU010026922.1:69472-79729 GCA_032191745.1 Picea mariana
CGAATAACCCAACACAACTCTAAATGAATGAGAATAAGAGTTTAACTGTAGAGCCTCCTCAATTCACTCTATGCAGAGGAATTCAACTGCACTCTATGCAGGAATCTCCCAGCTCAACCATAGAAACAACTGAAACTTATTCCCTCATTCTCTCAGGTTTCGAACCTGATATGCAATCACATATGCAACATATAAAAGATAGGCGTAAAAAGAGTCAAGTATGCAACAACACAATATCAACAACACACAGAGACCAAACACATCCATGGAGTTGAATCAAAGTATTCCTATTAATTCAATCTGTACATGGGTGTTCTTCACAAGTTCTCTACTTTTCTCTCTCTTGCTCCTGTATGAATGAGAATGAATTACAATGTACAAAGGAGGGTGCCTATATTCCGTTTTCCCTCTCGAAAGTAAAACTGTCTAATCTACAGTTAATTCCTATCTAACAACATTAAAACTATTAAATGCCGTCCTATCTATAATACAATACAAGTGTGCCCGGCTTTGAATGCCTTCATTTAAATGGCGGCGCAACAAATCTCCAAAGTGATTCAAAAATGTATGTGCTGGCGCTGTCCAGCTATTCTTCTCTTTCCACGCGCTGGCTCGCTTGATGAAGTGTGGATGCTCCTGCATCATAGTTGCTCTTCCAAACTATGGAACAAACACAATGCTAAAGAATAAAACCCCTTCTCCTCCTAGTGGCCTTATATTTAACATAACCTAATATCCATCTAGGGGTAGGGTTTTGACTTCCTTAACCCTAAATTAGTGATAAGTTTTGGACCTTCTATAACCTCATCAAAAATGTACATATGGATAGTCTCGTATATTTGAGTAATGGGTGCTAACATGGCATCCACTCATACCATGGTGATTAAAAATTTAGATCAACTTGCGGAAGGCATAACTTTCACATATGATATTCGTTGAGGCATTGTTTGTACAATTGGAAATATATCGAAGTCTAGAACATCATCAAGGGTGTGAGCATTCGTTTGAGCATCTTAACCCCTAAAAATGTTTTTCAATGCCTCAAAATGGATCCAGAATATTCTAAGCCATAATTTTCCAAACTGGGACCTAACACTAAAATGGCACTACAAGATGATTCCTCCCATTGTATTCACTCTTAAAGCATCGAGATAGATGAAAAATACTATAATATCCAATCCAGATCATATCTCCCCTTTTAGGGAGAGTTTTGGTTCCCAAAAGCTTTACTAAATGAGGTGAGGAAATTTTTCCTCTAACTTCTCCCTGGAGTACCACTTTGCTTTTCCTGGAAGTTGTTCTTTCAACACAAATATACCAAAGGTCACGATGCCTGGATGTCTTGTAGTTCTAGACTGCGTCTTCAAAATTGTGTCCTCTCCCAAATATGCTTGAGCATCTGGTGCTAAGTCCCTTAATGGAAGGTAGGACCTGCTCCTCATATTGATCCAACATGGAAGGCTCATAGAGTTTGAAACTCTCCACATTCACTACTGAGTAAATTCACAGTATGGGGGTAGTCTGAGTCTGTAGGAATTATCTCCCACCTTCTCCAATATTTGGAAAGTTCCACAATGCAGATCCTTCATATTCTTACTACGAGCCTATAGTCTTTCCTTTCTCAACTATAACCAAACTTTGTCCCCGACCTTGAATAATTTCTCGGTTCTGTGTTAATTATGTCTAGCCTTGTATTTTTGTTGTGACTTATTCAATGTCTCATGTACTTGCAAATGGATTTTCCTAAACTTCTCAACAATTTTTTTTTCTCTCAATGCATCTCATGTTGTCCGTATACAACATCCAAGGGTGAAGGTGGAAAATATCCAAAGCAAGTTTGAAAAGGTCACTTACAAGTTGAAGTGTGGACTTCTCTATTATAAGATTATTGTATGTAGATCATATTTTAATTCTAGTTCTTTGGATTCATTTGATTGTGACCCCTCAAACTATGCACCAAAGTCATGTTCACTACTTCTATGTGCTCATATGCATATGGATGGAATGGTGTATATTTCTTCAATGTAGTGTCCATATTCTCCCACAACGTAGTCCCAAATGTACTGAGAAATCTAGTATCCCTGTCTAAGATGATGCTCCTTGGTATCCCAAAGTGCACTCAAACCTGTTCAAAAACCATGTTTGATGCATCTTTTCCTTTGACATTATCATTAAAAGGCATGATAATGAACATCTTGTAATGAACATCTCAACTACCAAAAATAAATATTCAGATCCCTTTCTGATTGTCTATAAACCCCCCACAATATCCATGGAAATGCTTTCCGAAGGTCAAGAGGGTATAGGTAAGGGATGGTATAGACCTTTCTTCCTATTACTAGGAATGTTGGTACAACAAAGTATACATCCTATAATACATTATGCTACATATTATTGCATCCTCAGACAATACATATACCTCTGTAAGTTGGCAACTATCGTCCCAACACCAAAATTCTGTGCATTCACTACTTCCATATGCCCATATGCCTATGGATGAAATTGTGTATATTTCTTCAATGTAGTGTCCATATTCTCCCATAATGTAGTCCCAAATGTATTGAGAAATCTAGTATCCATGTCGAAGATGAAGCTCCTTGGTATCCCAAAGTGCACTCAGACCTATTCAAAAAACATGTTTGATGCATCTTGTCCTTTCACATTATTTTTACAAGGCATGGTAATGCACATCTTGTTGAACTTGTGAACTATCAAAAATAGATATTGAAGTCCCTTTCTGATTGTCTGTAAACCTCCCAAAAAATCCGTGGAAATGCTTTCCGAAGGTCGCGATGGTATAGGTAAGGGATGGTATAGACCTTTCTTCCCATTACTAGGCATGATGGTACAACAAAGTATACATCCTATAATACATTGTGCTACATATTATTGCATCCTGGGACAATACACATACCTCTGTAAGTTGGCAAATGTTGTCCCGACACCAAAATTTCATGCATTCACTACTTCTATATGATCATATGCCTATGGATGGATTGGTGTATATTTCTTCAATGTAGTGTCCATATTCTCCCACAACGTAGTCCCAAATGTACTGAGAAATCTAGTATCCCTTCTAAGATGATGCTCCTTGGTATCCCAAAGTGCACTCAGACCTATTCAAAAAACATGTTTGACGCATATTGTCCTTTGACATTATTTTTACAAGGCATGGTAATGCACATCTTGTTGAACTTTTCAACTACCAAAAATAGATATTCAAGACCCTTTTTGATTGTCTGTAAACCTCCCAAAAAATCCATGGAAATTCTTTCCAAAGGTCGAGACAGTATAGGTAAGGGGTGGTATAGACCTTTCTTCCTATTTCCAGGCATGCTGGTACAACAAAGTATACATCCTATAATATATTTTTCTACATATTATTGCATCATGGGACAATACACATACCTATGTAAGTTGGAAATTGTTGTCCCAACAACAAAATTTTGTGCAACCTTGGAGGTTTGAGCCTCTTAAATAAGATTCATCTATTCACCTTTAAGGACATAGAGCTTGTCGAGCTTGTAGACTAACCCATTTTTGAAATGATGGTCATCTTTTTTATCACTTTATTCTATTTGAATTTGGAAATGTAGTTGTTGAAACACCTCCTTGAAGTCTTCATCTTTTGTGTATACTTCTCTGTAGGCATCATGGGTAAAAGGTGTTGATATTATGGTAGTTGCAGGAGGTATTAACCTCCATATGTAACCTTTGACTAGAATAAAATACTCAGGAAGAAATAGAAACCTTAAAAAGATGTGTGAAAACCCTAGAAGTCATGTGGACTCAGAAGAATATATAATATTAAGGTATTATCCTCCAGGAACACAAGTCGACCTCACATGACAAAGATAAACAAAAAATATAATTACCGGAAAGTTAGGTCGGCCCAACCAGAAAACTCACTGGACAAACTAATATAAATAGAGGATGTCTTGTCTCATTTGTTCACTCACTCTCACTCAAGAAACCAAAAACAATGCTCAAGTTTATAGGAGGAGCAACAACAACTATGGTTGTATGGTTTTATCTTATTCAGTCTTTCTGATAATTTCTCTTGTGAAATAACCTTGCAGAAAGTGCACTCTCTTGATTATCTGTTGGTTCTGGTGTGGCTTACTGGAATCATTCTTTCTGTCAAAGTTTAAGGTGCTCAGGGGTGGTTTTGTGCCTATGGTTGGGTGACAATGGTTTAGCATTGTCTATGGTTAAACAAGCACATCAAAATTATTATAACAGGCTATGGTCCCACACTACCTTCATAATAGTCTAACCATTGGAAGGTAGATCGAGAGTTCCTTGTCAATCTTGTTGTAGCACCAGTTGCAACTACATCTAGAGTTTATTATTTTGGAGCTGCAACAAACCCTAAACCTAATTTCTTGGACACTTTCAGTAAAGAATTGGACCTAAATTTTGGGTATTCTAGTGCACCCTAGCCTATCACACCCTCTAGTGCTCTCAACCAACAAAAATGTCAAGTTTTATGTTTCAGGTCAAAGTCAAAGTCAAAGGTTGATTTTTGGTCAAAATTGTTTTTTGTGGTAAAAGTTGAAATTTTAGGTTTTCTAGTTTGTTCTAATCATTGAACCTTTTTCATTCAGTTTCTATCCTCTTCTTTTCAAGATGGTATCAAGTTTCAGATTAGAAGACAAGCTTAATGATACTACAATTTTCAAAGGTATGCACTTGTATATTCTTTTCAAGTTATATCATCCAACAAAGCATGAGTCTGTTTGTAGGGGATGTACAAGAGACCTTTTACAAGAAAGTGAATTCAGTACATTTAGAGGAACAAGTGCACCCTCCCTAATAGTGAATACTCCAGGTTTGATTATTTAAAAACAAAAAATGATATGTCTCTAGTTGTTATGAAAGTATTATGATCTTATTCTTCATCTTGATCTATTGAAGTTATGATCATTATTCTAACCCCTTAATACTAGAGATACACTTGTTTATCTCCTCTCTAGGATATATTCTTCTTCTTATGTAAATGCTTATTGTTTACAAGATGAAGTTGATCTCCTTTAGGAAATGATCTTGGTCACTGACCTAGACTGTAGGAAGGATATCTTCCATGGAGGATACCATGAAGATTTTGTTGTTCTTGTTTCTTGTTTCGGGTAGGTCATAAGAGATAAACCTGAGAGGGATTCAGACTCAGAGGGATTCAATGATCAAGAATAAGACAACATAGTTTCATGACACTTTTCATAATGCAAAGGGGCATGCAAAAAACTGAAACATGGTCTGAGGATTCTCTCAGATAGAAGGAGTTGATTTCAGAGTTTAAGATGAAGGATCTTGACCGGATATATTGGGATTGGAAGCATGGTTGGCACCAGATGAGATATTCAATGAGGATACTAAAGAGGTTTATCATGATGGACAAGAAGTCCATGGCCACACCTATGAAGACACATCTGAGGAAGTTGTGTGATGGGAAAGGCATTTTCTTTGCAGAGAGTACCTTGTGCAAACATATGGTTGAGACATGACCGTATTATTGGGTTATAGCATAATAGGAAGGTACTTCTGTTGTGGTACATATAGATATGATTGATATATGATGATGAATTATGGTTTCGAGGATATACAATTTTTGAATTTGGAGTGCAGAAGACAAATATAGCACTTGGGGTGTACTTCAACTTGGGATCAAGCAGGATATCTGGACAAGTAGGGAAGCATATATATGTAGCACTCCATCATATATCGTATACAGTGACGCAATATATGAAGTAGGGTGGATTTTGGAAGGATATTGCAAGAATTCATTAGAGACATGGTGCAAGAAGGAGTAGTGATGCTCCATCACTTCTCCACAAATGAGAAGATAGCTGACATTTTCACTAAGCCTCTGTTTGGGACAAGCTTGGTAGGAATGAAAATGTTTCCTTGGGGGAGTATTAACGATTGCAACATTGGGCCAATATTCCAAGATTGATCAAACAAAATTGATCATGTGGGAATAGGCCCATATGTAATCTTTGATGAACTAAAGATTTGAGTTGTTGCTAGATCTCTTATGTGTGAATTGCATCGAGCCTTGAAACTCTCATGAGCAGGTGAGTAGTTAACTCACGAGTAGGTGAGTAGCCCTGATAAGAATCGGGTCGACTCTATCTCCATAGGAACTGGGCTGCAGACGAGGGGAGATAAGGAACATCTACATCCAGAGTAGATGTGCCCTGACATAGTCTTTGATGGACTCAAGAATCGAGGTGCTTGAGGTGAAATTCCACATGTATGATAGCATCGAGTTGAATGCATTCACAGAGTGATCATATGAGAGGATCACCATGAGTTGTTTGTGTCTCTGATGTGGTCATAATTATTTTCATGGGACAATAATGAACCGAGGTGATATACACACGTGTCTAATAGCATCAAGCTAAATGAATTCACAGAGTGATCCTATGATAGGATCAACTATGAGGTGAATGTGGCTCCGATGAGGTCATGCTTCTTTTCATGCGACAAGAATCACCTGAGGTGCTAGACAAACGGTGGTGGAGATGGATTATCAACATAGATAAATGAGGCTCATGGATATTGTGATATTTTCTATGACAAAAGAATACCAGGAACAAGTACGATGATATGTTTTGATGCCAAATTGCTACTAGATTATGTTGATAGTGATGTTGATACTCGTGACTTGATATATGATGATGCTACCTATAGAATGCTCTACAATACTATGTGAGTCTTTCCCATTCCATGTGAATATGGATGAATGTGTTTGAGACCATTAATACCTCCATAGCTAAGAGGAAGTGTTGATATTATGGTAGTTGTGGGAGGTATTAATCTCCATATGTAACCTTTGACTAAAATAGAATATTCCGGAAGAAAGAGAAACCCTAAACAGATGTGTGAAAACCCCAGAATACATGTCAAATCAGAAAAATATATAATGTTAAGGTATTATCCTCCATGAAGACAAGTCGACCTCATAGGAAAAAGATAAATAAAAAATATAATTACCAGAAAGTCAGGTCCACCCAACCAGAAAAGTCGGTGGACAGATTAATATAAATAGACGACCTATTGGCTCATATGTTCACTCAATCTAACTCAAGAAACCAGAAACAGTCTACATGTTTGGAGGAGGATAAGCAACACATGTAGTTGTAAGGTTTTATCTTGTTCAACCTTTCTGGTACTTTCTCTTCTGCGCTACCCTTGGAGAAAGTGCACTCTCTTGGTTATATGTTGGTTTTGGTGTGGCTTCCTGAAATCATTCTTTCTGTCAAAGTTTCAGGTGCTCGAGGGTGATTTGTGCCTGTGGTTGGGTGAAAATGGTGTATCATTGTATATGGTTAATTGAGAACATCAACATTATTCTAACAAAATGTTCCATGTCTATTAGATTTTTCAAAGCTACAATCTTGTATGTGGGTGGCCTTGAAAGAATGTCTACCAACCTGTTTGTGCTTCCTTTCTTATTTTTTATGACTAGATTGTCGTAAAACCCCATCCACTTGTAATGTTTGGTTTCCTATAGCTTACTCTGGGCCTGAAAATACTATAACATATGGTGATCTATGTGGATGATGGTATCCTTTCCAATTAGATAGTACTTCCACTTCTTGACAACTTGATCTAGGGAATATATTTCCTTGTCATAAGTAGGGTAGTTAAGAAATACCCAAGTAAATATTTCAGAATGATAGCTTGGACAACTACCTTCTTGCATCAAAACTGATCCCATGGCATACTCACTTGCATCGGTATCCACTTTGAAAGGATTTTGTAAGTTTGGTAATGCAAGAACTAGTGCTTCACTAATATTTCTTTTCACATCATTAGAATCCTTCTTTTTATTCTTCCCCCACCGAAAACTCTTACCACTCACTTTTATGGCATGGAGTGGTGCAACTACAACTGAAAATGAAGCTATGAAAAGTACTATGACAACCCAACAAAACTCCTAACTTTAGTGACATTTATAGGAACTGACCATCATGATGGCTTCCATTTTTTTGAGATCTATATTGACCTCCCATCTGTCGATCCCATACCTCAAATACACCAAAGACTGTTGAGAAAACTCACATTTATTGAGGTTATCCAACAATCGAAACTTCTTCAAAGTCCCTAACACTTGCATGAGATGTGATATGTGATCCTCCTAGGTAGCACTATAAACCACTATATCATCCAAATAGACTATAATAAATGAATCTAGATATCGACGTAGTACGTCATTCATTAGTCTCATAAATGTAGCTAGTGCAGTATATAAACCAAATGGAATGGCCAACCATTCATACAAACATTTTCCTATATTGAAAGTAGTATTCCACGTGTCTTCTTCCTTGAAGTGTAATTGGTGGTATCCCGATTTGAGATCCAACTTCTTGAAATTGTTTGTGTGCTACAACTGATCTAATAGATCATCGATCCTAGGAAGAGGGTATCATTTTTTTAGTGTAACCTTGTTCAATGCTCTATAGTTGATAGACATTTTCCAAGTCCTATAGTTCTTTGGTACAATTATGATAGGTGACCCACAAGGTGAGGTGTTTGGTCGAATCACACCTACTCCAATAGTTGATCCAACTACTTCTTCACTTCATTTTATTTTAGAATGGACTATCTATACAACCCAATTTTTGGAAATGGGGAGTCTAGAAATAACTATATTTATTGATCCACTTCCATCTTGGGTGATATCCTTTTAGGATCCTGGAAAAATCCTCTATATGCCTATAGAAACTCCTCCAACTGATGTTTCTTCTCTTTAATTGTACACCCCTCTAGGGATGCTTTTACCCTTATCAACTCATCCTCAGTTTGATTTTCTCTTAAGAAAAGTAAAATATATTTCTTACTAGAACTAATCAACTTGTTGTCTTGGTTGGAACTTACCAGTGAGATCTTTGACTTTAATTTATGCACGTTGATGATGTAGGACATCCCATCCTTGATTAGTTGGTACTAATTGGCTCTCCATGTGAATATTTCATCCCTCATATACATGTAGGGATTCCAAACACTACTCCACGTAAGTCAATGTGTACTATGTCCAATTCCACTTCATTAATAAAATCAAAACATTACAAATAATTGAATTTTACATTCTTCTTTTACCTTATTCTCTTCATATTTGTTTTCCCATCCCAATGGATATGGGTTAGGATGATAATGAACCTCTAATATAGGCTCCCTGACTAGATCTGTTGCTATGAGATTAACCTATGAACCAAAGATTAATATGGAATCTATCTTTTTCTTCTTGACCTAGATATTGATGTGGAAGGGTTTGATCATCTCCTTCTCTTCTTGGTGATGAAGGACACTTAGATTCACCTAAAATATGTGGCTAGAATATTCTTTTTATTTCCATCCTTCTTATGGTTCTTTGGATTCCACTCTAGATGTAGTTTCCAATACTTTTCCTCAGTGTTCCCATCAATATTACAATGGTTTCAATGGTTTCTAGCATCCTTTCATTGATGTGAAATGGCTTACATATTCTTATACTCCCCCCTTTTCAATTTTTTCTTCCCCTTGAAAGATTCCTGGTGCTCTTTCTACTTGGAACAACTTAGCTACCTTTTCTTGTGGCCTATGTTTTCCATATATTGTGCCTATACACATGCCTCATCCCTTGTCCTTGGATTGAAACGAATCACTTGATTTCCTAGATGGGTATGTAGTCCTCCCCAAATACTTCAGGAGTACATCTGGGCTCTTGGGAGAGATACCCAACATGATGTCCATCTTCTAGAATTTAGTGATATAATCATGTACACTCTATCCTTTCTTTTGTCTGAAGTAGTGTCATTGGATCCATTGGTCATCTACATAACCAATAGGGTATAATTGGGACTTGATGATGGTTTTGAAGTCCTCCCACCCAATTACTGGTCTATCACCCTCTAACCTAAGTTTTTTTGTATGGATTTCCCACCAGGTTAAACAATGTACCTCTAACTTCAGTCTGAAAAATGATATCTTTTGTTTGCCATGTATATGGTGAATTCCAAAATAAGATTCTATTTGTTGCAACCAATGATTCATTTTTAATGCATCGATCTCACATTGGTATGGATTTATGTCCACCTTTTATTCCATATTGAATAAAGAATGTGAAGGGTTTATTTTATTGGAACTTGGATGCTCTTTCTCAGGTTCTTTCCATGACTCATAGTTTAGGTCTTTGTTATCCCTGAGCTTCTCGAATGATCTGATCTCTGAGTCTGAGCCTCCAATTTTTCCAAAGGGTTCAATATTTCTTGC
>JASDQU010026922.1:81570-94681 GCA_032191745.1 Picea mariana
TCATATGTAGCCTCATACTTACTAGGCACATCCATGATTCAGGCAATGGACATAACTCTTAATGCAAGAGTTGACATTATTCATACACTTAAGGACAATTTGGTCTTGGTTGAAAATTTAATGAAGAAATATATAAATCCACGTCATTCCAAGAACTACTCTAAAGAAAGGGATCATGGGTTTTTTAATATCCATCCCTATAATCATACATCTTTCAAGGATAATAACCACTAAAATATAACACCTAAGTGCTATGGCCCCTATCAGATCTTCCAATGACTTAGACAAGCCACCTACATATTGGCTCTACCAACCCACTCCAAAATCCACCTATCATTTCATCTCTGCTATGTGAAAGAAAGGTTCTCACTAAATTGTTAATTTTAGACTATCCTCTTTGATCTTGATGACAAGTGATCAATTTGGTTACACCTCAAGGTGTTACTACATAAAGGAGAGTTTATCTATGCCAATGATACCACGTTATCTAGGAATACCTTATATACAGGAAGGATACATAGCCCAAAAATGCCACCTGAGAGCTAGTCGTGATTTGAAAATAGTTTATGCATCTCCAATCTTGAGGACAACACCACTTTTGAAGGGGGGGAATCTTATGGCCTTATGCTAACTCATATACTTATGGGTACTTAGGTTGTGAGCAATTAGTTGATTAATATTTGGTGGGAAATTTCTTTGAATAAGAACCACTAGGTGATTGGTGTGTGTTTAATTAATGTAAAGGGTCATCCTTATTGAATAAATATTATTAGGTATTTTGTACCCATTAATAAATATGGCAAAGTCATTAATGTAGTGGCCACTAGTGGTTAGGCTTTGGTGTAGTTAGAAGCTATTTATAGAAGTAGAGAGCTATGCAATCTTTTATGAAGGATTGTCATAATATTGGAGCTCTACTCATTTGAAGGTTTCCTCCTGAAAAAAGAACATGAACATTGTTCACATTTTCAAATATCAATAAAGGGTTACATACTCTATAGTTCTAATACTCTTTTTTGGTTCATTGATTTGCTATAATTTGAATTTCCTCAAATATTGCTCTTGATTCTTTGTTCCTACTATATAAGTAGATTACACTTGTTTAAAAATAATAAATTAGTCACCTCATTCCTATTAATGTGTGGTGTCTGTTTCATTATGGCCATGTGGCCTTAAATAGAGGGAAACCTTTAATATCACAATTATAGGTAAAGAAAACTTCAATGTTAAAAAAAATCATGAAAATAATAGAACAATATAGAATTTCTTATAGGCTTTGCGTGAAGTACCTTTTGCATAATGAGTACACATGAAACAAGTGTTGAATGACAGCGTAGTCCCTGCCAGGTTGGGAGGGAAGTAAATGCAACCTAGTACAAACACGCGGCTAGAAAGTTGAAATACATGTGGTTTGCATGCAGAACATAGTATTCCCGAATTATTTTTTCGTGAAAAATATAAAAAAAATCAACATTTGAAAGGTTATTGGACACAAAAAATTTAGCATTACCGAAGTATTTATCTTTAAAACAAGGGCTCCTGGACAGAAAATAAATTAAAATTTATGAAATTATAGGTTCCTAGACAGCATAAACTATACATACCAAAAATGCAATTTATAAAGTAGATATTTAGTTTTATACATACGAAATATGTACTTTTATAATGGATCACGGGTTGTCGAGATAACGAGCTGAAAATTGGGCCTCTGATGTTCTCTGGCCTACAAATAGCACCAACAATTCTGTGATACAGAAATTGGACCTCTGATGTTCTGTGTGATACAAAAATCCAGGAGTGGAGTTGCGGACTATAGAAATTCATCAGAAATAAATAAATTATACATACAAAATATGTACTTGTATAAAGTAGATATTTAGTTTTATAGATACAAAATTTGTACTTTTATAAAGTATGGGGATGAGATTTTATAGAGAATGCACATAGCCCTCATTGCAAACGTAGCCAGTTTTTGGATCGCGGGTTCTCGGGTTGGCGGGTTCAAAATTGGGCCTCTGATGTTCCGTGTCCTACAAATAGCACTGATAGTTCCACGATATAGAAAATGACAGATGGAGTTGCGGACTATAGAAATTTACCAGAAATTAATAATGTATGTTTTATATTATAATAGTAATAACGTATGTTACACTGAATTAGTTTGCTTTAAAACTAATGCTTTTTTTGGAAAAAAAATATATGGCATTGTCGAATTAGTTTTCTCTGCACACGTTTTATAGAGCATGCACGAAGTGCTCATTCCATACTTAGCCAATTTTTGGATCATAGGTTCTCGGGATGGCAGTTTCAAAAATGGGCCTCTATTGTTCCGTGCCCTACAAATAGCATCAAGAGTTTCGCGATATACAAATTGACAAGCGGGCTTGCGAACTATACAAACTTATTATAAAATAAGTAATCTCTATTACATATCTATGGAAATGACATCAACATTTAAAGCATCAACGTTGTTGAAGACCAAAAAATTAGCATACAATACGAGACAAGAAATGTAGCATATCCGAATTAGTTTTCTTTGAAACAAACAAGAAGGTTCCTGGAAAGCCAAAATTTAGTATACAATAAGGGCATTTTCAAATCAGTTTTCTATGGAATTTAACAAAAATTAATAATGTCTGTTACATGTTTCTGGAAATTTAAATGAGTTTGTCATATAGACTGGGATTGGGGCTCCCACGAACCATAAAAATAAACAAGTACAAGAATTAGGAACGTCGAAAGAAGAAGTGTGCGACAATAGAGAGAAAGACCTGAAAAGAAAAAATTGGAAGTTATGAGTCTTTGGTTACAGTTTTCTATTTAAGGAGGACATAAGTGGATTGATAAAGAAAAGAAGATGTCAACATAGACTTAAACTGGATTGATAAACTAAACAAGATGGAAATATAGACTTACAATGAAGCCGATGCATTTTTGTTGTTGTCATAGATGGGAAGTGGAGTCCTATTGACCGGTTGTTTCCCTTCCTAGATGAGGTTGTCCATTCTCTATTGGAACCATTCTTCGATGTAGCTTTTCATGGGGGTTGTGTTGATTTCATTCTGGATTTCTATGTCGTAAAGCTTGTTTTCTAATTTTCTTAGATCCATTGAAATACTATGCAAACTCTGTTCAATTTCTTCATTGTGTGAGGCATAGTCCAATACCCAATGCTCGTGCTCATCTAGACGATGTTCAAGTATGCCGTAAAACTTTCGAAACACAACCCTTTTAAAATATCAACTTGTTCCTGGAAGGCTTCTTTGGTGACTGACAAGGATTTAAGAATTAAGTTAGGATCTTGAAACTCGTTGGTAGTTCTAGCTAAGTCCATCTGGCACAGGCTTGTGAATAAATGTTCCTTTTCTAATAAGACTTGTTTACATGATTTGACAATGAGCTGCAGGTTGTGAACTTTCTTTTGCCAGCATGCTTTTAATTTTTTGGTGTGCTTTGGGGAGGGGAGTTTCTCCTATCTTCTTTTCAGTTTCGATGTGTTGACGACATAGTTGGAAAAAGGGTCTAGTACCTGATCACAGAAAAGATGTTCATTTTTAAAATTCACCTCCAAATGTTGCAGAAAATCATTGGCCTTCTTTATGAAGGAAACTAAATTTTGTAATGTTTCCCAGGATTCAGTAACTAGCTACATTATTCTGTTAATGTTATTCTCTACAAGGGCTCTAGAGCATGCAAGGAGGGTAGAGGATACTTTCATCTTCATTTTAGTGGAAAAAGGCATGATTTTTTCCAAAGGACTAGCAAATTATGGTGTTGCAATGAAAGCCTGCTCAAATTCGTTGAGGCAGTGTTTTAGATTGGCATGATCTGTCTCCATTCATCCAATGGAATCATGAAGAATGTCACTGGTTACCTAGTGAAATGAGCAGATTTCGGACGACGACATTTCGCTAAAGTCATCTCTGTGCAAGATTTGCCTTGCTTGTTTGTTACATCTCTCTTTTCAATGACAATACTTTTAGATTGGCTGTCAAAAATAACGCTCTGGATTACGAAGGATTCATCTATGTCAAAAAAATCGGTCTCAGATATTTCTACCGTGGACAACCCAATTTTCTGCATGTGCTCAACTTCAATTTCATGTTGCAGTTTTCCACTTTCAATTTCGGATTCCTCCACCTGCCCTGCATTTTTTTTTCTCTTCTTCGCCAGTGGAATTTTGTGAGAACTATCAATATTTATGCAAGAACGATTCTTATCTCCTCCTCCATTCGAAGATTTCTGAGTTGCTTTCTTACTGGGGTGGCCTGTCAAAGCGATTCTCCGTGATGTCGTTCTCTTGGGAGTGCTAGTGAGGGACTGGGTACTCTTCTCACTGGATACTTTTCCATGTTGTTTGTACAATTCAGTCATGCTTTGAAATGTCTCTGTGTCACCATTGGCAGAAGGAAGATTGTTGTCGACACTGTCCCTATCTTGGGTCAGGTGTCTATGACTAAAAGAGGTGTTAAAGCCAACACCCAGTAAATGTTCTCGAAAAATTCCATTAGGATCAAACCCTTTTAGCCTTTTAGCATATGTTAGGTTCAATTTCTTCAAATGGGCGGAAAACTCGTCAATCTTGTTGATGTTTTTGCACACGAAGTCTTCGACTTTCCATGTCATAGGAATGAACTATTTTTTTTTCTTTTCATGGAAAAAATGCAACCAGTGGTTGTATTGCCTTGCTATTTCTGTAACAAACATCTTGTCTGTGATGTGGCATGGAAGGTGTTGGAGCCGCCTTTGTTTTTTAGCCTTTTTTAAATTTTATATCTTAATGCTTGAAATTGAAAGCTGGTTTTGGTATTTTCCTTTATTTTCCCCAAAATATCAAAAGTCTCATCACGCAAGCAGTGACGGTTATCATACTCTTAAGGCAAGATTTTTTTTTTTTTTTTATCGTTTAAACGAGTCTCTCCTTTTTTACCTCGGGATGTCGCATGTCGGAAGTTATAGATCACATAGTTTATAAGTCCCGAGGGGCGAAACAACGAAATAGTTTTAAAAAGTTTACCCAGATCAGTACCGAGAGTAAAGATACTCTAAACCATAGTTAAGCATCATCGGGATTTCGTGTCTCGGCATTTTCTAGCTCCAAAAGTCTTACCGTCATAACCCCGATAGTCGAAACCGCGAGATTCTTGTTTTAGTAACCCAGGTTAATGTTAAAGGTAAAGAGCTTAGCCCTGGTTAATTTCTGTCAAGAATTCGCAACTCGGCATCTTTTCCCTCAAAAGATACACCTTTGAAGCCCCGAGTTGCGAAGTCATGATATAAATAAAAATGTAATTAATTAAACACTTAATCCTAGTTACATTTTTTATTAACCAAAGCTAATTATCACAATCTCGGGTTTTAGAGGTTTAAAGGGTTAAAGTGAAAACTCTCGATGAGGCGAATGTCGAAAGATTAATTAAAATTTTAAAAGGCTTGATTAATTAAGCTAAGCCAACATTTCCAATGTTTTAATATGAAAATTAATATGCACAGTCTACGAAGCAATTTTAAACTTTCCTTGGACCAACCTGCATTACGAACTGCCAAAATCTATGACATTAATTGGAAATGAGGTGAATCGACAAGTAAGGATTTGGTTTTTATTGCTAAATTTATATTTAAGAACGATTTGACAGTTCTGTTCCTAAGGACAACCTAGTTTTAAATGGTCGAAGACATGGATCTTTTATTTGTTGTCACAAATTTCATTTCTATTCTATGCAGAGAAAACTTTTCTTGAACGAACTAATTTATGTATGTATACATATTTTTATCGCAGGAGAGCTAAAGTAGAATCCCCCACCATGGCCCTGCGAAAAGCATCTAAAGCCACTGTTGAGGTTTCAGGACAAGGTTTAGACAACGTTTTTGATACTTCACCTCGAAGTGTCAACTCTGTCAGGACCTGGTCATATATTTCTGAGGTTCTACAGTCCGAATTGGTAGATGGTTTAGATGATTCCAGTGACAGTGAAAAAGACGACCTGATCACCAAATATAAGACTATCGTCCAGGCTGAAATGCATAAAGTAGTGGCTAGGACACATCTTCTCCCTTACTATGATATGGTTCGGTGGGCATTAGACCATGTAGATATACCAACCAGAACCATCGTCAATGAGCAGAGAGTCACCATTGGGACTTTCAGACCTGAAAAATTGCAGGCTATGTACAAGTTGCCAACCGTGTCAGACTTTTCATACAATGCCTAATTCCTGGAAAATTTTAAAAAGAAGGAATGTGTGCAATACGAAAAGAGTATGTCTGATTTAATCAAAGATTGGGTTTCACACCCTCCGAAGTTCAGGGCTGACAGTAATGGTGTATAATCAATATCTTCTCTGGAACCACAGTTCAAATATGTAACAATGATAACCTGCAGATTATATGGGAGAGAGGACACCACACAGTTTTTCCTTCAGTGGGTGCCTCTAATCCATACAGTCGTTGAAGGTTGTTCCTTCGACTGGGCTAAACTATTGTTTGATAGTTTGACCAGTCGAGTTACAGAGTATCGAGTGCTGAAGGAGAGAGGAAAGATCGCTTCATTCTTTATGTCCGCGTATATCATGGACGCCGTGTGTTTTCTGACACCTTTTCCCTTATGAGTTGGAGCTAGACTCCATCGAAGGCTGAGCCCATCCACATCTACCATTCAAAGTTGTGGGAAAACAAAGCTTCAGATTTTTTGTATGAAATCATAAACTGGGTAATGGTACCATTGCATGTCACTATCTTCAGCCACCCAGGATCTCAGACAGTATCACGGTATATCTGAGCAGTATAGATGACTGGTATGTGGAAGCAGAATTTTCATATATTAGGTTTTTCGGTGCTTTTGTTCCTCCACATGCCTTACCATTATTCATACCCGACAGGCTGGCTTGTCGTGAGATTTCCAGGCAAACCATAATCGGTGGCGTAAGCAAGGAACTTAATGGATATTCTAAGAAAGTATGGACACCTTGTCCTATTCATTTAAATTCCTATTCTTTGTTAGATTTCAGGCATGCTAAAACTGAGGCAGCAGCCCTAGAATACCTGAAATTGGTTCATGTCGAATTCAATAAGCATGATCCACATAGGGTCGTAAGTAATCACTTAGCCAGTTGCGGGCTTAAAAGGTTTGAGCACGAAAATTCACCCTCGGATGACATTTTCCAAGGCACGAGATCTTATGCCGAGGTTCTGGCTTGGATACAAGCCCTGGCGCCCGAAGAGAGGGCCGATGTTTTAAAATTCCAAGAACATCGGTGGAGTTGTCTTCCCCGAGTATTGTGGGGTGAGAATGCAATAACAGCAGAGGTGTAGCAAAAAGAAGCTGAAGGCTCCAAAGATTCAGCACCCAGACAAGAAGAACACCAGGACAGGGAAGAGCAAACTGGGAGCCCGAAACCAGAAATGAAAACTCCTGATCCACCGAAAAATCCAACTCCAGTTGCCACTCCAGGCCAATCAACTAAGCAAATCGAAAATCCCATCACCTCCATTACTCCCTTACATTCAACTAAAGGGAACATAGACGCAGGGTGGATTTTCAATGAAGAATTGAGACCTATAAGGATGGAAGAGCTCCCTCCAAATGAGTTCTTTTTTGATAAAAAGAGAAAAGTTGTGGTAAAAAAAGAATTCTATCAAGAAGCAAGATCAACGGCCAAAAAATTTAAGGTGTTGACCGACGGGAAAGATATGAAGAAAGAAGAATTTGTGATAGAAATAGCTGGAACATTAGGGGTGTTTGGTACGACAAACCAATTTTTAGTCAAGGTTTTGAAAAATCAGCTGAAGCAAAAAAATCACCTCATCAAAACCTTAGAAGCTAAACTAGCCACAACAGAGGAAGCTGCCAAGGACCAGGCGAACACCGGAATAGAACAAGCAAGAATGGTCGATAAAAAGGTAATCAAGCTGCTCAAAGCTAAGCTCAAACAAGCAGAGCTGGTAGCTCAGACTAGTCAAATACAGGTAGGCTGGCAAAGAGACTTGATAGGGCAGCTATAGGTTAGATTAGAGTTCGTTGAAAGCCAAGTTATAAATATTGGGATATTCCAGTCCCATGCTATGGAGATTCGGAGTAGAGTTTCTGCAGGCCAGCGAAGTTTACCTACCAAGGTAGAGACGATTCAAGACAACTGCCTGGTTATTGATCAAGTATTGGAAAACTTATCTGTCGGAGAGAGAGAAGCTGGAGCAGCTCGGGTCTCATTTCAAGAGGCTGTAATAGATACAACAAATAGGGAATCGACAAATAGTTCCGATTTTTCCATTTCAGAACAGACCTGAAGTAATATTTTGTTGAAAGAATGGGAACGCAGCATATCAGAAGGCAAATTGCAAGCCAAGAAGGTAAGGAAATCCTGTGAAGAGGCTTTTGGTTCTATAGATGGAAATCTGTTAGGCATTGATAGCGAGAGCAATGCTGAGACACTGAGCCAAATGAATATGGTGAAACTCTCGCTTGATATAAATGAGAAAGAAGAAAGAGATTTGGCCGAAGTCTCACAAGTAACTCTGGCAGACATAGTTCAAATAGATAAATGGATTATTAAACCAAGTGTGCAATTGTGCACTATCGACACCCTAGACTGATAGATGGAAGAAAGGTTACCACAACTAGTCAGAGATTGTTATATTTTTTAGGCCAATTGTCAAGCAGAACCTTCTAAGTTGATATATCAGCTGGTGGAAAAATGTGTCACTTGTACCAAGCATGCAAAGGGGCAGGCTTCTAGTTCCAAATAAAGACAGAGATAAAGAAATGAAACGATTGATCTCCTTCTTGTTGTAACTGAAAATCCTGGAACAATTAAGATTCCATCATATGTAAATCTGTATAAATATACAATAGAAGAAAGGAACAAGGGCTAGACCTTTTTGGGTCGATTGTAATAGAGATTTTCTCCTCGAGAGTTAATACAAAGCAAATCTGAAGATTCTCGATTCTGTCACGACTGTGTTATGAGTTTGTTTCCTTGTATTTCATATTTAATTTCATTTCATATATGTATCTAATGAATGTTTCGCTATAACTTAGTACAACCTCTACTATAGTGAATTAATTTTAGTTTTCTATATTGTTTACCATTTTTCCTCTGTACCGGCTATCAGCAGGTATAAGACCAGTGAACACTTTAGATTTCTATATATATTTTATTCTTCATCAAGTTATTTCTTTATCTTTTTCTTCCTCTGTTTACAAGTGAGATTCTCCCTTGATAGGAGCCTTACATGATAGACAACTTAATGTTTTCTTACACCTCATACACATTTATTAAAATATAACTCAGTTACGGGAAAGGGCCTTTGGTTTGCACCCTATTTTCATTACCAGAGCTATAAACTCTCCTTTATACAATCGAAATCGAGACAACATCTAAAAAGTTTTGAGATTTTCTTATCATTTTGTTCCTCTATGACTGTCCCTGTGACAAGACAGCCTAATATTCAACCCAGACTATCAGATCAAACACATATTGCCTTGAATCTTTTTGATACTATTATTAAAACAACCACTACCCGGGTAGAACTTGAACGTTCGTGGGCAACGATTGAAAGGGACATAAACATCCAGGAGCAGTTGGAAGCTAGACAACAACCTAGAAACCAGCCCTAGCTTCCCTTGCTGAAGGTCAACATTTCTTCCTTCTCTACCCCTTACTCACTTTGGGATGCCTAGACATTGTACTTCTAATCCTTAAGTATGGACTTTGGAACAACATCTTTTTGGCGCCGTTGTCGGGGACCAAAGTTACAAAAAATTTTTCCCTGGGAAAACGACATTTTTCGTTGAAAGTGTCACCCTTTGATAGTGAACAAAGAGTGCACACCTCTTAAAGGCTTTCCAATCTTTCACTTGGCGACTCCACGATTGATAAGCTGGCATCCATTCGAAGGAATACTAGGAAAAACCCGGATGGTAAACAGACCACACCAGTTACTATTCCTGAGAAGATTTTAAATGTGAGAGGCTCTCTTAAGCCGACCCCTGCAGTCTATCAGCTTAAATACCCACAACTGAAGACCAAGAGTTCTTCTGAACCTTCAAATTCATGCAACCCTCTTTTCGACACTAAGGATCTAACATCAAACTGCTTCGAAGTTAGAAGTGAAACCCGTCCGATAACCTTTGTAGTACACAAAGGAAAAAGTCCTATAGAAAATTCATCTGCTGTCAATATATCGTCGACTCTTCAGTTAAATTTTGCGACCTCACCCAGTCTCGAAGAATATTTCACACATCCATTTTCCACACCCATTGGTTCTCCTAATTACATCTCTTGCAAGTCCGAAGAGCCAAGCCCTCGCATCCCTTCCCAATCATCCTTGAATTTTTCGCCTTGCGAAGAAAGTAAATATTCACTTTTAATATTCCAAAACCCCCTTTACAACTTTCCACTAATATTGATGGCAGTTGCCGGAGTAGGTGGTGGGGGTCCTCCTAGAGGAGGAGGTGGAGGTGCTCCTGGGGGAGGAGATGGATTTCAAGGGCCTGCCCCCCTCTCAGAGTGTTTGCTAAAGTGGCAGCAAGATATGATCCTTTGGTATTGCCTGTTCCTCTGCACGACCTTCCCGAAAATTATATAAAAAAATTGCCAAAATTCACTACGGAAGGAGATCTGACTGCGGCCGAACACATAAATTTCTTTGATCAATTCATAAGCATCCAAGGTCTTGAAGATGAAGATGTTTATTCAAGGCTTTTTGTCCAAACCTTCGAAGGTCAGGTCCGAACTTGGTTTCGGAGTCTACCTGCAGGATCTATCTTGTCCTATGATGCCTTGGAAGATGCTTTCCTTAGACAATGGGGTGAAAGAAAGGACCACCTATACTATTTAACCGAGGTTAGGTCTTTAAGAAAAAAGAATTCAGAAACAGTTATGGAGTTTATTCAAAGATTCAACAAGCTGTATAACAAAATCCCAGCTGAGGTAAAACCGTCCGAACCCACATCTAAAGTAACTTTCGCGGGAGCTTTCGAACCAGATTTTGCACTTCTTTTATGGGAAGGAAGGGGTGCTACTCTAAACTGAATGCAAGATGACGTTGTATAAATTGAGTAAAAAATTATGGCTTTTGGTAAGTTAAAATCTAAACTAGAAGTGGGAAACTGAGAAACTAGACGCTTTAGAGAACAAGCAGGGCCATCAGGGTCTAATAGATACATAGATGACAAAGTAGACGACATGGACAGGATAATTATGGAGTTGTCTAATAAGATATACAGGAGGGAGCTAGAATAGGCCAAAGCCGATTCTTTTGCCAAAAAGGATTTCAGGAGGAATCCCAATCCCCCAAACCAGCAAAGACAGATAAAAAACGAAGATCAGAAAATACAAACTCCCCTAAAGAATGAAAATTTTATAGGAGGGAATGATCTCCAAGATTTTGGAGATTTAGATGATGATGTCACGAACTTGGGTGATGACTGCACACAACCTTATCTGACTAGAGAAGATTATGAAAAATCTCTAAACACTCAATAATTGTCTATTAAGGGTGAAGAAAGAGAATATACTAACCTTTGTAGTTATCAAGAAGAAACCGATATGATAATGCCTGAGGTCCAACCTAGGTATAACTTGAGATCTAAGAGTAAGCCCATTTCAACTACTCAACCTAAGAAAATTCTCCCAAGAGGTCAAACTTATGAGCCTACCATGGAAGAAACCGTGTTACCTAACAATAAAGTGAAAGTAGTAAACGCACAAGAGCCCGAAGTGGAGAAGGTTGAGACTCAAACAGAGGAAACTGAAGCAGCTAATACAAAAACACCTTTAACCAAGATCATGAGTAATAAGGTAGTCCAGACAAATAAGTTGGAAAAGAAGGATTCGAATGTCCCAACTAGAGAAACACACAAGGTGAGCAGAGTTTTCAGTTTCAAAAATGAGATAAATAAAATTAAGATACCAATTCCTCTGGTAGAGTTAGCGAAAAACCTATTTTATCGAAAGCAAATTACCAAAGTGATAGGCATTTCAGAGCTAGAAAACCAATCTGATGGTTTGAACCTAGAAGATGATAAGCCCAACATCACTTTTGGTCCACATTTTGAAGGAGCCAAAGACACTGTTGCTCCCTTTTATATCACCTTAAATGTGTATGATCAACTACTACATAATTGCATGCTAGACTCTGGAGCCTCACATAACATGATGCCTAAAATTATTATGGACAGATTGGGCCTCCAAATCACCCGACCTTATGGAGATCTTTACTCATTTGATTCGAGAAAAGTTAAGTGCATGGGAATGATAAAGTATTTAGTAGTCACCCTGGCACAGGTCCCAGTTAAGAGCGTCTTGATGGATGTGGTCATTGTTGATATTCCCCCCAAGTACGGCTTACTGTTGTCTAGGTCATGGGGAGCCAAGATGGGGGGTTCTCTTCAATTGGATATGACATACGCCACGATTCTTGTGTTTGGTGGGAAATTTACTCGATTGTACAGGGAGACAAGGTTAGCATATACAATAAGCGACCCTCAAAATCCGAACAATTTCCCTATTTACATTGTAGATCAAGATTTAGGAAATTGTATCTTATCTTTTGACAATGGTTTAGATGGTTTCACAGAGGAAAATGATATAGAGCATGAAGATTCAGGTAACATGACCAGGGATATGTGTAGCACTGGTATCTGGAAAATGTTTTTTGACGGTGCCTTTTCATGCGAAGGAGCTGGTGCAGGAGTGTTTTTTGTGGCACCCGAAGAAAGGTTCGTTGTCCCTTTTTCTTACAGACTACAATGGGATATAGATTATACTAACAATGTATGTGAATACGAAGCCTTGGTCTTAGGATTAGAGACTGCCAGGAGGCTAAAAATAAAAAACCTAGAGGTATACGGAGATGCGGAGTTGATAGTCAAACAAATAAATCGGCAATACCAGGCCAAGCATCCCAGATTAAGATCATACAAAAGTTGTGCCTGGGATCTAATGGAAAACAATTTCTCATCTGTAAATGTCCACTTCATCCCATGCACAGAAAACTTACAGGTTGATGCATTAGCTAAAGCAGCTTCAACTTTCACTCCTCCTACAACCTTTAAATTGAAGTATCATATAGAGATAAGACACGGACCATCTATACTGGATAATATCCAGCA